>CM038793.1:238497821-238556402 GCA_021764765.1 Vicia sativa | reverse complement strand
TGAAGTGAATATAAGTCTTCAAAAAATCCGTGAAAATTTTAGTGAATATGATTCTAAAATAAGATGATGAAATCAAGTGAATATAAATCTTAAGAAAATCATATGAAATTTGAAGTAAATATAACTTAAAAAATTTGAAGTGAATATAAGTCTTAAGAAAACTATGAAACTTGAAGAAAATATAAATCTTAAAAAAATTTGAAGTGAATATAAGTCTCGTAAATTTGTGAAAAATTGAAGAAACATAATTCTAAGATAATCATGAAATTTGAAGTGAATATAAATCTTAATAAATATGATGAAATTTTGAAGGAAATATAACTAAAATATTTGATGAAATTTGAAGTGAATATAAGTTCTTAGAAAATCTATTGAAATTAAAGTGAATATAAGTCTTAAGATAACTGAAGAAATCTAAAATGAATATAAATCTTTAAGAAAATCTTATGAAATTTTAAGTAAATATAAATCTAAAAAATTAGATGAAATTTAGTGAAAGGTTTTCGTAAAAACTGTGAAAGCCTGATAAGAATATACTTAAGATAACTGATAAAATCTAAAGTGAATATAAGTCTTAAGGAAATATGATGATGTTGAAGTGAAATAAGTCTCGAAAATATGTGAGAATTGAATATAAGTCTTCGTGAACTGTGAATATTGAAGTGAATATAATGCTAAAGATAACAGATAAATTTGAAGTGATATATAAATTGATAAAAAATTAATGAACTTTGAAGTAATATATAAACCTAAAAAAATTTGAGAAATTTGAAGTGAATATAAGTCTTCAAAATCTGGTGAAATTTGAAGAATATGTCTTCGTAAAATCAAGAGAAAATTTGAAGTGAATATAAACTTAAGATAACTGAAGGAAATTTGAAGTGAATATAAATCTTACTAAATATGATGAAATGAAGGAAATATAATTTAAAAATAACTGATGAAATTTGAAGTGAATATAAGTCTTCAAAAAATCTGGTGAAAGAAGTGAATATAAGTCTTAAGGTAATCTGATGAAATCAGTGAATATAAATCTAAGAATATCATGAAATTACAATATAAATTTAAAAAATTTGAGAAATTTGAAGTGAATATAAGTCTTCGTAAAACTGAAGAAATTTGAAGTGAAAATAAGTCTTTAGGAAAATCTGGTGAAATTGAAGTGAATATAATTTTAAGATAATCGATGAAATCTGAAGTGAATATAAGTCTCAAGAAAATATGATGAAGTTTAGTGAATATAAGTCTCTAAAATATGGTGAAATTGAAGTGAATATAAGTCTTCAAAAATCTGTGAAATTGGTGAATATAATTCTAAAGATAATATGATAAATTTGAAGTGAATATATAAACTTGACAAAATTAAATGAAATTTGAAGTAAATATAAACCTTAAAATTTGAGAAAATGAATATAAGTCTTCTAAATTCTGTGAAATTGAAGTGAATATAAGTCTTCAAAATTTGAGAAATTAGTGAATAATCTTTAAGATAATATGATGAAATTTGAAGTGAATATAAATCTTAAGAAAATTTGACAAATTTGAAGGAAATATAAATCTAAAATAATTTGATGAAATTTGAAGTGAATATAAGTCTTCGTAAACTGTGAAAATTGAAGTGAATATAATTTCAAAAGATGATTAATCTGAAGTGAATATAAATCTTAAGAAAATCATATGAAATTTGGAAGTAAATATAACTAAAAATTTGAAGTGAATATAAGTCTTCAAAACTGGTGAAATTTGAAGTGAATATAAGTCTTAGAAAATTCAGAAAATTGAAGTGAAATATAATTTAGGATAATGTGATGTAATCAAGTGAAAATAAATAGGTTCTAAAATATGGAGAAAATTGAAGTGAATAAAAATTATCGATAACTGAATGAAATTTGAAGTGAATATGTTCCTAAGAAAATATGATGAAATTTGAAGTGAATATAAATCTTAAAATAACTGTGAAATTGAAGTGAATAAAAGTCTTCGTAAAATCTGAAAAAATTGAAGTGAATATGTTCTTTAGATAATCAAGAAATTGAAGTAATAAACTAAAGAAAATCATATCAATTTGAAGAATTTAAATTCTAAAAAAATTTGATGAAATTTGAAGTGAAATAAGTCTCTAAAATCAATGAAATTTGAAGTGAAAATAAGTCTCGTAAAATATTGTGAAAATTGGTGAAATAAGTCTTAGGTAATATGATGAAATGAAGTGAATATAAATCTTAAGAAAATCTTATGAAATTTTAAGTAAATATAAATCTAAAAAAGATGAAATTTAGTGAATATAAGTCTTCAAAAAACTGATGAAATTTGAAGTGAATATAAGTCTTAGAAAATCTGGTGAAATTGAAGTGAATATAATTTAAGATAACTGATGAAATCATGTATAAGTCTTAAAAATATGATGAAATTTGAATGAATATAAGTTCAGAAAATATGGTGAAATTGAAGTGAATATAGAGTCTTTTAAAATCTTGTAGAACAAGTGAATAAGTCTTAAGATAATATGATAATTTGAAGTGAATATAAATCTTGATAAAATTAAATAAATTTGAAGTAAATATAAACCTTAAAATCATTTGAGAAATGAAGTGAATATAAGTCTTCGGAAATTCGTGAAATTTGAAAGAATATAAGTCTCATAAACTGAGAAAATTGAAGTGAACATAAATCTTAAGATAATCTGATGAAATTTGAAGTGATTATAAATCTTAAGAAAATATGATGAAATTTGAAGGAAATATAATCTTAAAATAATTTGATGAAATTTGAAGTGAATATAAGTCTTCAGAAAATCTGGTGAAATTGAAGTGAACATAATTCTTAAAATAAGATGATGAAATCTGAAGTGTATATAAGTCTTAAGAAAATTTAATGAAAATTGAAGTTAATATAAATCTTAAAAAAAATTGATGAAATTTGAAGTGAATATAAGTCTTCAGAAAATCTGATGAAATTTGAAGTGAATATAAGTCTCTAAAAATCTGTGAAATGAAGTGAAAATAATTTTAAGATAACTATGAATTTGAAGTGAATATAAATCGAAAAAATTAAATGAAGTTGAATATAAATCTTAAAAATCTCAGAAATTTGAAGTGAATATAAGTATTCAGAAAATCTGGTGATGTTTGAAGTGAATATAAGTCTTCAGAAAATCGGGAGAAAATTGAAGTGAACATAAATTATAAGATAATCTGATGAAATTTGAAGTGAATATAAATCTTAAGAAAATATGATGAAATTTGAAGGAAATATAAATCTTAAAATAATCTGATGAAATTTGAAGTGAATATAAGTCTTCAGAAAATCTGGTGAAATTTGAAGTGAATATAAATCTTAAAATAATCTGATGAAATTTGAAGTGAATATAAACTAATAAAATAAGATGAAATTTGAAAGTAATATAAATCTTAAAATACTCGTTGAAATTTTAAGTGAATATAAGTCTTCGTAAAATTTGGAAAAATTGAAGTGAATATGATCTTTAGATAATCTATGATACTGAAGTGAATATAAATCTTAAGAAAATCATATGAATTTTGAAGTAATTAAATCTTAATAAATTTTGATGAAATTTGAAGTGAATATAAGTTCTAAAATTTGATGAAATTTTAAGTAAAATAAGTCTTCGTAAAATATGGTGAAAATTGAAGAAATATAAATCTTGATAAATTAAATGAAATTTGAAGTAAATATAAACCTTAAAAAATTTGAGAAAATTTGAAGTGAATATAAGTCTTAAAAAATTTGTGAAATTTGAAGTGAATATAAGTCTTCGTAAATTTGGAGAAAATTGAAGTGAATATAAATCATAAGATAATCTGATGAATTTAAAGTGAATATAAATATTAAGAAAATATGATGAAATTTGAAGGAAATATAAATCTTAAAATAATCTGATGAAATTAGAAGTGAATATAAGTCTTTAGAAAATCAGAAAATTGAAGTGAATATAGTCTCTTTAGATAATCTGATGAAATCTAAAGTATATAAATCTTTAAGAAAAAACTTATGAAATTTGTGGGAAATATAAATCTTAAAAAATTTGATGAAATTTCAGTGAATATAAGTCTTCAGAAAATCTGATGAAATTTGAAGTGAATATAAGTTTTCAAAAATCTCGTGAAATTAAAGTGAACGAATTTTAAGGTAATTTGATGAAATCAAGTGAATATAAATCTTAAGAAAATCTTAATGAAATTTGGTAAATATAAATCTTAAAAAATATGATGAAATTTGAAGTGAATAAGTCTTCATAAAATCCGATGAATTTGAAGTGAAATAAGTCTTCAGAAAATCTGAAAATTGAAGTGAATATAATTTTAAGAAAAGTGAAAACTGAAGTGAATATAAGTCTCAAAATAGAACAAAAATTAAAGTGAATATAAGTCTCTAAAATATGGTGAAATTGAAGTGAATATAAACTTAAGATAATATGATAAAATTTAGTGAATATAATGTTGATAAAATTAATGAAATTTGAAGTAAATATAAACCTTAAAAAACTGAGAAAATTTGAAGTGAATATAAGTCTTCGTAAAACTGGTGAAATTTAGTGAATATAAGTCTTTAGAAAATCCGAGAAAATTGAAGTGACATAATCTAAAATAATCTGATGAAATTTGAAGTGAATATAAATCTTAATAAAATTTGATGAAATTTGGTGAAATATAAATCTAAAATATCATGAAATTAAGTGAATATAAGTCTCAAAAAATCTGTGAAAATTAAAGTGAATATAAGTTTTAAGGTAATCAATGAAATCAAGGAATATAAATCTTAAGAAAATCTTATGAAATTTAAGTTAATATAAATCTTAAATTTTTTATGAAATTTGAAGTGAATATAAGTCTCGTAAAATCCGAAATTTGAAGTGAAAATAAGTCTCGTAAAAACTGAGAAAATTGAAGTGAATATAATTCTAAGATAATCTGATGAAATTGAAGTGAATATAAGTCTTAAGAAATATGATGAAATTTGAAGTAATATAAGTCTTCAAAAATAGGTGAAAATTTAAGAATATAAGACTTCAAAAATATGGTGAACATTGAAGTGAAATAATTTAAAAGATAATGATGAATTTGAAGTGAAAATATATGTTGATAAAATTAAATGAAATTTTGGAAATAACCTTAAAAAAAATTTAGAGAAAATTTGAAGTAATATAAGTCTTTAGAAACCTGTGAAGAAGTGAATATAAGTCTTCGTAAAACTGAGAAATGAAGTGAATATAAATCTAAGATAATCTGATGAAATTTGAAGTTAATATAAATCTTAAGAAAATATGATAAAATTTGAATAAATCTTAAAATAATCAATGAAATTTGAAGTGAATATAAGTCGTAAAATCGCAAATATTAGTGAATATGTTCTTTAGATAATCTGATGAAATCTGAAGTGTATATAATCTAAGAAAATCATATGAATTTTGAAGTAAATATAAATCTTAAAAAATTTGATAAAATTTGAAGTGAATAAGTCTTTATAATCATGAAATTTGAAGTGAAATAAGTCTTTAGAAAACTGGTGAAATTGAAGTGAATATAATTTTAAAGTTAATCTGATGAAATCTGGTGAATATAAGTCTTATGAAAATATGATGAAATTTAATTGAATATAAGTCTGTGAAAATATGGTGAAAATTGAAGTGAATATAAGACTCGTAAAACTGTGAAATGAAGGAATATAATTTAAGATAATATGATAAATTTAAGTGAAATGTTGATAAAATTAAATGAACTTTGAAATATAAACTTTAAAAAATTTGAGAAAATTTAGTGATATAAGTCTTCAAAAATCATGAAATTTGAAGTGAATTAAGTCTTCGTAAAACTGAGAAAATTGAAGTGAATATAAATCATAAGATAATCTGATGAAATTTAAAGTGAATATAAATCTTAAGAAAATATGATGAAATTTGAAGGAAATATAAATCTAAAATAACTGATGAAATTTGAATTGAATATTCTCAAAAATCATGAAATTTGAAGTGAAAATAAGTCTCTAAAATTTGGTGAATATTAGTGAATATAATTTTAAGATAATTTGATGAAACTGGTGAATAAAATCTAAGAAAATATGATGAAATTTGAAGTGAAATAAGTCTTAGAAAATATGGTGAAATTTAATTGAATATAAGACTTAGAAACTGTGAACATTAAAGTGAATATAATTCTAAGATAATATGATAAATTTGAAGTGAATATAAATCTTAAGATGATTTGAGGAAATTTGAAGAATATAAATCTTAAAAATATGATGAAATTAAAGGAAATATAAATCTAAATAATATATGAAATTTGAAGTGAATATATAAGCGTAAAATCGAAAAGTTGAAGTGAATATAATTCTTAAAATGTTGATGAAATTTTAAGATTATATAAATCTTAAGAAAATCTTATGAAATTTGAAGTAAATATAAACTTTAAAAAATTTAATGAAATTTGAAGTGAATATAAGTCTCGTAAACTGATGAAATTTGAAGTGAATATAAGTCTTCTAAAACTGGAAAATTGAAGTGACATAAATTATAAGAAAATTATATGAATTTTGAAGTAAATTTAATCTTAAAAATTTGATGAAATTTCGTGAATATAAGTTCTAAAATATGATGAAATTGAAGTGAATATAAGTCGTAAATCTGATAAAATTTGAAGTGAAAATAAGTCTCTTTAAAATAGAAAATTGAAGTGAATATAATTCTTAAGAGAATCAATGAAATATGAAGTGAATATAAGTCTTAAGAAATATGATGAAGTTTGAAGTGAATATAAGTCTCGTAAAATATGGTGAAAATTGAAGTGAATATAAGACTTTAGAAAATCCGTGAACATTGAAGTGAATATCATTCTTAAAATAATATGATAAAATTGAAGTGAATATAAATGTTGATAAAATTAAATGAAATCCAGAAAATGAAGTGAATATGTCTTTAGAATTTCCGTGAAGTGAAATAAGTCTTAAGATAATTTGATGAAACTGAAGTGAATATAAATCTTAAGATAATTTATGAAATTGGTGAATATAAATCTTAATAAAATATGAGGAAATTTGAAGGAAATATAAATCTTAAAATAATGAAATTTGAAGTGAATATAATCTTCGTAATATCTGATGAAAATTGAAGTGAATATAAGTCTTAAATAACTGCTGAAATCAAGTGAATAAATCTTAAGAAAATCTTATGAAATTTTAAGTAAATATAAAACTTAAAAAAATTTGATGAAATTTTAAGTGAATATAAGTTCTAAAACTTGAAATTAGTGAATATAATTTTTAGTTAACTGATGAAATCAACAATATAAATCTTAAAAATATGATGAAATTTGAAGTGAATATAAGTCTTCGTAAAATATGGTGAAATTGAAGTGAATATAAACCTCTAAAAAAATCTTGAGAAAATTTGAAGTGAATATAAGTCTTCGTAAAACTGAAGTTTCATGAATATAAGTTCGTAAAATCTGAGAAAATTGAGTGAATATAAATCTTATGAAAATATGATGAAATTTGAAGTGAAATTTAAGAAAAAATATTATGAAATTTGAAATATAAATCTTAAAATAATCTGATGAAATTTGAAGTGAATATAAGTCTTTAGTAAATCGAAAAATTGAGGAATATAATTCTAAAATAATCGATGAAATCAAGTGAATATAAATCTTAATAAAATTTTTGAAATTTTAAGTAAATATAAATCTTAAAATTTGTGAAATTTGAAGTGATATAAGTCTCTAAAATCAATGAAATTTAAGTGAAATAAGTCTCAAACTGTGAAAATCGAAGTGAATATAATTTAAGATAACTGATGAACAAGTGAATATAATTTTAAGAAAATATGATTAAATTTGAAGGAAATATAAATCTTAAATAATCAAATGAAATTTGAAGTGAATATAAGTCTGAAACTCTTGAAAATTGAAGTGAACCTAATTTAAGGTTATCCGATGAAATTTGAAGGATTTAAATCTAAGAAAATCTTATGAAATTTCTAGTAAATATAAATCTAAAAATTTGATGAAATTTGAAGTGAATATAAGTCTTCAAAAATTTGATGAAATTTGAAGTGAAAATCTTCGAAATTTGGTGAAATTATGAATATAATTTTAAGATAACTGATGAAACTGATGAATATAATCTAAGAAAATATGGAATTTGAAGTGAATATAAGTCTTCGAAAATATGGTGAAATTGAATGAATATAAGACTTTAGAAAATCGGTGAACATTGAAGTGAACATTAATCTTAATATAATATGATAAAATTTGAAGTGAATATAAATGTTGATAAAATTAAATGAAATTTGAAATAAATATAAACTCATAAAATCGAGAAAATTTGAAGTGAATATAAGTCTCGTAAAATCTTGTGAATTTGAGTGAATATAAGTCTTCGATAACTGAAAATTGAGCTAATAAAATTCTTAAAATATATTGATGAAATTGAGTCTATATAATCTAAGAAAATCTTATGAAATTGAAGTAAATATAAACTTAAAAATTTGATAAAATTTCATGAATATAATTCTTCGAAAATCTGATGAAATTTAGTGAATATAGGTCTTCGAAAATCGTAAAAATTCAAGTGAATATAATTTTAAATAATCCTGATGAAATTTGAAGTGAATATAAATGTTAAAAATTAAATGAAATTTGAATTAAATATAAACCTTAAAGAAATTTCGAAAATTTGAAGTAATATAAGTCTAGAAAATCCGAAGTTTAGTGGATATAAGTCTTCTAAAACTGAGAAAAATTAGAATATAAATTATAAATAACTGATGAAATTTAAAGTGAATATAAATCTTAAGAAATTATGATGAAATTTGAAGTGAATATAAGTCTTCAAAACTGAAAAAATTGAAGAAAACTTGTTATTTAGATAATCTGATGAACCAAGTGTATATAAATCTATGAAAATCATATGAAATTTGAAGCAATATAAGTCTTCGTAAAATCTGTGACGTCATGAATATAAGCCTCGTAAAAATCATGAAATTGGAAGAATATAAGTCTTCGTAAAACTGTGAAAATTGGTGAATATAATTCTAAAGATAACTGGATGAAATCAAGTGTATATAAATTTTAAGAAAATCTTATGAAATTTTCAGTGAATATAAATCTTAAAAACAAATCTTAAAATAACTGATTAAATTTGAAGTGAATATAAGTCTTCTAAAACTGATGAAATTTGAAGTAAAATAAGTCTTCTAAAATATGGTGAAAATTTGAAATAATTTTAAGATAATTTATGAAATCTGATGAATATAAGTCTTAGAAAATATGATGAAATTTGAAGTGAATATAAGTCTTCGTAAATATGGTGAAAATTGAAGTGAATATAATTATTAAGAAAATCTTATGAAATTTGAAGTGAATATAAGTCTTAAGAAAATATGATGTAATATCAAGAATATAAGTCTTCAGAAAATCTGATGAAATTTGAAGTGAATATATGTCTCTCAAATAATGGTTAACATTAGTGAATATAATTTTAAGATAATATGATAAAATATGAAGTGAATATAAATGTTGATAAATTAAATGAAATTTTAATTAAATATAAACCTTAAAAAATCTGATGAAATTTGAAGTGAATATAAGTCTCCAAAATCCAGAAATTTCATGAATATAAGTCTTCATAAAACTGGAGAAATTGAAGTGAATATAAATCTATAATTATCTCGATGAAATTTAAGTGAATATAAATCTTGAAAATATGATGAAATTTAAGGAATATAAATCTTAAAATAATCTGATGAAATTTGAAGTGAATATAAGTCTTCGAAAATTTTGAAAATTGAAGAGAAATATCTTTAGATAGTCTGATGTTCAAGTGTATATAATCTTAAAATCTTACTGAAATTTGAAGTAAATATAAATCTTAAATTTTTTATGAAATTTCATATATAAGTCTTCGAAAATGATGAAATTTGAAGTGAATATGTTTCGTAAAATCTGGTGAAATTGAAGTGAATATGATTCTTAAGGTAAACTGATGAAATCTAAAGTAAAATATTTCTTAAGAAAATCTTATGAAATTTTAAGTAAATATAAATCTTAAAACAATTTGATGAAATTAGAATATAAGTCTTAGAAAACTGATGAATTTGAAGTGAAAATAAGTCTTCGTAAAATCGGTGAAAATTGAAGTGAATATAATTTAAGATAATCATGAAATCTGAAGTGAATATAACTTAATAAAATATGATGAAACTTGTGAATATAAGTCTCGTAAAATATGGTGAAAATTGAATTGAATATAAGACTCTCGTAATATCTTGTGAACATTGAAGTGAATATAAGACTCGTAAAATCTGTGAAATTGAAGTGAATATAATTTAAGATGATATGATAAAATTTGAAGTGAATATAATGTTGATTAAATTAAATGAAATTTGAAATAAATATAAACCTTAAATATTTTAAGAAAATTGAAGTGAATATAAGTCTTCGTAAAATCAATGAAGTTTCAGTGAATATAAGTCTCGTAAAATCTGAGAAAATTGAAGTGAATATAAATAAGATAATCCACGTAAAATTAAAGTGAATATAATCTCCAAAATCTGCAAAAAATTGAAGTGACATATTCTTTAGATAATCCATGGATCCAAGTGTATATCAATCTTAAGAAAATGTTATAAAATTTGAAGTAAATATAAATCTTAAAAAATTTGATGAAATTTCAAGTGAATATAAGTCTTCGAAAATCGATGAAATTTGAAGTGAATATAAGTCTTCGTAAAACTGTGAAAATTGAAGTGAATATAATTTTAAGGTAATATAATGAAATCTTAGTGAATATAAGTCTAAGAAAATAGATGAAATATGAAGGAAAATAAATGTTAAAACAATTTAATTAAATTTGAAGTGAATATAAGTTTTCAAAAATCTGCAAAAATTTAAGTGAATATGTTCTTTAGAAAATTTGATGAAATTGAAGTATATAACTAAGAAAATCGATGAAATTGAAGTGAATATAAGTCTGTAAAATCGGTGAAGTTTCAGTGAATATATAGTCTTCAAAACTGATGAAATTGAAGTGAATATAAATCTTAAGATAATCTGATGAAATTTGAAGTAAATATAAATCAGAAAATATGATGAAATTTGAAAGAAATATAAATCTTAAAATAATCAAGAAATTGAAGTGAATATAAGTCTTTAAATCGGGAAAAATTGAGTGAATATATTTTAAAATAAGCTGATGAAATCAAGTGTATAAATCTTAAGAAAATCTTATGAAACTAAGTAATATAAATCAAAAATTTGATGAAATTTTAGTGAATATAAGTCTCGTAACTGGAATTTGAAGTGAAAATAAGTCTTCGAAAATCATGAAAATTGAAGTAATATAATTTTAAGGTAATCTGATGAAATCTAAAGTGAATATAAGTCTTAAGAAAATATGATGAAATTTAAAGGAAATATAAATGCTAAAATAATCTAATGAAGTTTGAAGTGAATATAAGTCTTCAAAAAATGGTAAAATTTAAGTGAATATATTCTTTAGATAACTGATGAAATCAAGTGAATATAAATTTTAAGAAAATCAATGAAATTTGAAGTAAATATAAATCTTAAAACAATTTGATGAAATTTCAAGTGAATATAAGTCTACGTAAAACTGGTGAAATTGAAGTGAATATAAGTCTCCAAAATCAGAAAATTGCGATATAATTCTTAAGTTTATCAAATGAAATCTGAAGTGAATATAAATCTTAATAAAAATATGATGAAATTTGAAGTGAATATAAGTCTTTAGAATATGAATAAATTCATGAAGTGAATATAAATCTAAGGTAACTGGATGAAAATCATAAGAATATAAATCTTAAGATAATCTTATGAAATTTTAAGTAAATATAAATCTTAAAAAAATTTGATGTAATTTGAAGTGAATATAAGTCTTCAGAAAATCTGATGAAATTTGAAGTTAAAATAAGACTTCAGAAAATCTTGTGAAAATTGAAGTGAACATAATTCTTAAGATAATCTGATGAAATCTTAAGTGAATATAAGTCTTAAAAAAATATGATAAAATATGAAGGAAATATAAATGTTAAAATACTCTAATGAAATTTTAAGTGAATATAGGTCTTCAAAAAATCTGGCAAAAATTTAAGTGAACATATTCTTTAGAAAATCTGATGAAATCTGAAGTGTATAAAAATCTTAAGAAAATCTTATCAAATTTGAAGTAATATAATCTTAGAAAAGTTTGATGAAATAAGAAGTGAATAATTTGAATAAAATATGAAGAAATTTGAAGTGAATATAAGTCTCGAAAATATGGTGAAAATTGAAGTGAATATAAGTCTTCAAAAAACTGCAAAATTTGAAGTGAATATAATTCTTAAGATAACATGATAAAATAGAAGTGAATATAAATCTTGAAAACAATGAAATTTGAATTAAATATAAACCTTAAATAAATCTGAGAAAATTTGTAGTGAATATAAGTGTTCAGAAAATCTAGTGAAGTTTCAAGTGAATATAAGTCTTCAGAAAATCTGGAGAAAATTGAAGTGAACATAAATCTTAAGATAATATGATGAAATCTGAAGTGAATATAAATCTTAAGAAAATCTTATGAAATTTTAAGTAAATATAAATATTAAAAAAATTTGATGAAATTTGAAGTGAATATAAGTATTCAGAAAATGTGATGAAATCTGATGAAATCTAAAGTGAATATAACTCTTAAGAAATGTGATGAAATTTGAAGGAAATATAAAAGTAAAATAATCTAAAGAAATTTGAAGTGAATATAAGTCTCCAGAAAATCTGCCAAAAATTTAAGTGAACATATTCTTTAGATAATCTGATGAAATCTGAAGTGTATATACATTTTAAAAAAATCTTATGAAATTTGAAGTAAATATAAATCTTAAAAAAATTTGAGGAAATTTCAAGTGAATATAAGTGTACAGAAAATCTGATGAAATTTGAATTGAATATAAGACTTCTAAGAATCAGGTAAAATCTGAAGTGAATATAATTATTAATAAAATATGATGAAATTTAAAGTGAATATAAGTCTTCAGAAAATATGGTGAAAATTGAAGTGAATATAAGACTTCAGAAAATCTGGTGAACATTAAAGTGAGCATAATTCTGAAGATAATATGATTAAATTTGAAGTGAATATAAATGTTGATAAAATTAAATGAAATTTGTAGTAAATATAAAGCTTAACAAAATCTAAGAAAATTTGAAGTGAATATAAGTCTTCAAAAACTGTGAAATATGAAGTGAATATAAGTTCGTAAAATCTTGAGAAAATTGAAGTGAATAAATCTAAGATAATATGATAAAATTTGAATGGAATATAAATCTTAAGAAAATATTGAAGAAATTTGAAGGAATATAACTTAAAATAATCTGATGAAATTGAAGTGAATATAAGTCTTGAGAAAATCTGCAAAAATTCAAGTGAATATAATTTAAAATGTGATTAAATATGAAGAAGTATATATAAACTTAAGAAAATCTTTTGAATTTTAATTAAATATAAACCTTATAAAATTTGATGAAATTTGAAGTGAATATAAGTTCTAAACTGATGAAATTGAAGTGAATATAAGTCTTCGTAAAATCCGTGAAAATTGAAGTGAAAATAATTTTTAAGGTAATCCGATTAAATCTAAAGTGAATAGAATCTTAAGAAAATCAAATGAAATTTTAAGTAAATATAAATCTTAAAAAATTTATGAAATTTGAAGTGAATATAAGTTCAAAATCCGTGAAGTTTGAAGTGAATATAAGTCTTTAAAATCTGAGAAAATTGAAGTGAATATAAATTTTAAGATAATTTGATGAAACTGAAGTGAATATAAGTCTTAAGAAAATATGATGAAATTTGAAATGAAATATAAATCTAAAATAATCTAATGAAACTTGAAGTGAATATAAGTCTGTAAAATCTGCAAAAATTGAAGTGAATATATTCTATAGATAATCATGAAATCGAATGAATATAAATCCTAAGAAAAGACTTTTGAAATTGGATGTAATTATAATCTTCAAAAATTTGATGAAATTTCAAGTGAATATATAAGCTCACGTAAAATCTAATAAAATTTGAAGTGAATATAAGTCTCGTAAAATCCGTGAAAATTGAAGTGAATATAATTTTAAGATAATCTGATGATATCTGAAGTGAAAACAAATCTTAAGAAAATATGATGAAATTTGAAGTGAATATAAATCTTAGAAAAATATGGTTAATATTGAAGTGAATATAAGACTTCGTAAATTCTGAATATTGAAGTGAATATAATTCGTATAAGATTATATGATAAAATTTGAAGTGAATATAAATGTTGATAAATTAAATGAAATTTGAAGTAATAAACCTTAAAAAAACTGAGAAAATTTGAAGTGAATATAAGTCTTTAGAAAATCTGGTGAAATATGAAATGAATATTAGCCTTCAGAATATCTAGAGAAAATTTAAGTGAACATAAATCTTAAGATAATCTAATGAAATGAAGTGAATATAAATCTTTAAGAAAATATGATGAAATTTGAAGGAAATATAAACCTAAAATAATCTAATGAAATTTGAAGTGAATATAAGTCTTCAAAACTGCAAAATTGAAGTGAATACATTTTAAAATAAGCTGATGAAATCTGAAGTGTATATAAATCATAAGAAAATCTTATGAAATTTGAAATAAATATAAGTCTTCAAAAATTTATGAAATTTGAAGTGAATATAAGTCTTCTAAAATCATGAAATTTGAAGTGAATATAAGTTCAAAAATCAGTGAAATTGAATAAACATAATTTTAAAAACTGATGAAATAAGTTAATATAAACTTAAGAAAATATTATGAAATTTATAAATATAATTTCAAATAAATTGATGAAATTTGAAGTGAATATAAGTCTTCGTAAAATCATGAAATTGAAGTGAAAATAAGTCTCTAGAAAATCTTGAAAATTGAAGTGAATATAATTTTAAGATAATCTAATGAAACTAAGTGAATATAAGTCTTAAGAAAATATAAAGAAATTTGAAGTGAATATAAGTTTTTAGAAAATATGGTGAAAATTGAAATGAATATAAGTCTTTAGAAACTCTGATAAAATTTTAAGTGAATATAAATGTTAATAAAATTATATGAAATTTGAATTAAATATAAACCTTAAAAAAATATGAGAAAATTTGAAGTGAATATAAGTCTTCAGATAATTTGGTGAAGTTTGAAGTGAATATAAGTCTTCTGGAAAGCTGGAGAAAGTTGAAGTGAATATAATCTTAAGATAACTGATGAAATTTGAAGTGAATATAATCTTCAAAACATCTGAAAAATTGAAGTGAATATATTCTTAGATAATCTGATGAAATTCAAGTGTATAAATCTTAAGAAAATCTTATGAAATTTGAAGTAATATAAATCTTAAAAAAATTTGATGAAATTTGAAGTGAATATAAGTCTTCAAAAAATCCGGTGAAAATTGAAGTGAACATAATTCTTAAGATAATCTGATGAAATTTGAAGTGAATATATATCTAAAGAAAATATGGTGAAATTTGAAGGAAATATAAATCTTAAAATTATCTGATGAAATTTGAAATGAATATAAGTCTTATGAAAATCTGATGAAATTTGAAGTAAAAATAAGTTTTCAGAAAATCTGGTGAAAATGGAAGTGAACATAATTCTTAAGATAATTTGATGAAATCTGAAGTGAAGATCAATCTTAAGAAAATATGATGAAATTTGAAGTGAATATAAGTTTTCAGAAAATATAGTGAAAATTTAAGTGAATATAAGATTTCAGAAAATATGGGGAAAATTGAAGTGAACATAAGTCCTCAGAAAATTTGGTGAAAATTGAAGCGAACATAATTCTTAAGATAATCTGATGAAATCTGAAGTGAAACTAAATCTTCAGAAAATCTGATGAAATTTGAAGTGAATATAAGTGTTTAGAAAATCTGATGAAAATTAAAATGAACATAATTCATAAGATAATCCAATGAAATCTGAAGTGAATATAAATCTTAAAAAAATTTGATGAAATTTGAAGCGAATATAAGTCTTAAGAAAATATTCTGAAATCTGAAGTGAATATAAGTCTTAAGAAAATATGATGAAATTTGAAGTGAATATAAGTTTTAAGAAAATATGGTGAAAATTGATGTGAATATAAGTCTTTAGAAAATCTGGTGAAAAATGAAGTAAACATAATTCTTAAGATAATATGATAAAATCTGAAGTGAATATAAGTCTTAAGAAAATATGATGAAATTTGAAGTGAGTATAAGTCTTAAGAAAATATGGTAAAAATGGAAGTGAATATAAGTCTTTAGAAAATCTGGTAAAAAATGAAGTGAACATAATTCTTAAAATAATATGATAAAATTTGAAGTGAATATAAATCTTAATAAAATTAAATGAAATTTGAAGTAAATATAAACCTTAAAAAAATCTGAGAAAATTTGAAGTGAATATAAGTCTTCAAAAAATCCGGTGAAATTTGAAGTGAATATAAGTCTTCAGGAAATCTGGAGAAAACTTCAGTGAACATAAATCTTAAGATAATCTGATGAAATTTGAAGTGAATAAAAATCTTAAGAAAATATGATAAAATTTTAAAGAAATATAAATCTTAAAACAATCTGATGAAATTTAAGTGAATATAAGAGTTAGAAAATCGGGCAAAAATTGAAGTGAACTTATTCTATAGGTAATCTGATGAAATCTTAGGTGTATATAAATCTTAAGAAAATATTATAAAATTAGAAGTAAATATAATTCTTAAGATAATATGATAGAATCTGAAGTGAATATAATTCTTAAGAAAATCTAATGAAATCTGAAGGGGATATAAATCTTTAGATAATCTGATGAAATTTGAAATGAATATAAGACTTCATAAAATCTGATGAAATTTCAAGTGAATAAAATTATTCAAAAAATCTGGTGAAAATTAAAGTGAACATAATTCTTAAGATAATCTGATGAAATCTGAAGTGAATATAAATCTTAAGAAAACCTTATGAAATTTTAAGTAAATATAAATTTTAAAAACATTTGATGAAATTTGAAGTGAATATAAGTTTTCAGAAAATTTGATGAAATTTCAAAGTAAAAATAATTCTTCAAAAAATCTGGTAAAAATTGAAGTGAATATAATTCTTAAGATAGTTTGATGAAATCTGAAGTGAATATAAGTCTTAAGAAATAATGAGGAAATTTGAAGTAAATATAAGTCTTCAGAAAATATGGTGAAAATTGAAGTGAATATAGGTCTTTAGAAAATCTGGTGAAAATTGAAGTGAACATAATTCTTAAGATAATATGATAAAATTTGAAGTGAATATAAAGCTTAATAAAATAAAATGAAATTTTAAGTAAATATAAACCTTAAAAAAATCTGAGAAAATTTGAAGTGAATATAAGTCTTTAGAAAATCTGGTGAAAATTGAAGTGAATATAAGTCTTCAGAAAATCTGGAGAAAATTGAAGTGAACATAAATGTTAAGATAATCTGATGAAATTTGAAGTAAATATAAAACTTAAAAAAATCTGAGAAAATTTGAAGTGAATATAAGTCTTCAGAAAATCTGGTGAAATTTGAAGTGAATACAAGTCTTCAGAAAATCTGGTGAAAATTGAAGTGAACATAATTCTTAAGATAATCTGATGGAATTTGAAGTGAATATAATTCTTAAGAAAATCTAATGATATCTGAAGGGAATATAAATCATAATATAATCTGATGAAATTTGAAGTGAATATAATTCTTCAAAAAATCTGACGAAATTTGAAGTTAATAAAAGTCTTCAGAAAATCTGGTGAAAATTAAAATGAACATGAATCTTAAGATAATCTGATGAAATTTGAAGTGAATATAAATCTAAAAAAAATATTAGAAAATTTTAAGGATATATAAATCCTAAAACAATCTTATGAAATTTGTAGTGAATATAAGTCTTTAGAAAATCGGGCAAAAAATTAAGTGAACATAATTCTTAACATAATTTGATTAAATTTGAAGTGAATATAAATCTTAATAAAATTAAATGAAATTTGAAATAAATATAAATCTTAAAAAAATCTGAGAAAATTTGACGTGAATATTAGTCTTTAGAAAATCAGGTGAAATTTGAAGTGAATATATATGTCTTCAGAAAATCTAGAGAAAATTGAAGTGAACATAAATCTTAAGATAATCTGATTAAATTTGATATAAATATAAGTCTTCAGAAACTCTGGTGAAAATTTAAGTGAACATAATTCTTAAGATAATCTGATGAAATCTGAAGTGAACTTAAATATTAAGAAACACTTATGAAATTTGAAGTAAATATATCTTGAAAAAATTTGATGAAATTTGAAGTCAATATAAGTGTTCAGAAAATCTGATGAAATTTGAAGTGAATATAAGTCTTCAGAAAATCTGGTTAAAATTAAAGTGATCATAATTCTTAAGATAATCTGATGAAATTTGAAGTGAATATAAATCTTAAGAAAATCTTATGAAATTTTAAGTAAATATAAATCTTAAAAGTCTTTAGAAAATCTGGTGAAAATTGAAGTGAATATAATTTTTAAGATAATATGATAAAATTTGAAGGGAATATAAATCTTAATAAAATTAAATGAAATTTGAAGTAAATACAAACCTTAAAAAAATCTGAGAAATTTTAAAGTGAATATAAGTCTTCAGAAAATCTGGTGAAATTTGAGGAGAATATAAGTCTTCAGAAAATCTGGAAAAAATTGAAGTGAACATAAATCTTAAGATACTCTGATGAAGTTTGAAGTAAATATAAACCGTAAAAAAATCAGAGAAATTTTTAAGTGAATATAAGTCTTCAGAAAATCTAGTGAAATTTGAAGTGAATATAAGTCTTCAGAAAATCTGGTGAAAATTGAAGTGAATATAATTCCAAAGATAATTTGATGAAATCTGAAGTGAATATAAATTTTAAGAAAATCTTATGAATTTTAAGTAAATATAAATCTTAAAAAAATTTGATGAAATTTGAAGTGAATATAAGTCTTCAGAAAATTTGATGAAATTTGAATTGAAAATAATTCTTCAAAAAAACTTTGGAAAGTTGAAGTGAAAATAATTATTAAGATAATCTGATGAAATCTGAAGTGAATATAAATCTTAAGAAAATAAGATGAAATTTGAAGTGAATATAAGTCTTCAGAAAATATGGTGAAAATCTGAAGTGAATATAAGTCTTTAGAAAATCTGGTGAAATTTGAAGTGAATAAAATTTTTAAGATAATCTGATGAAATCTGAAGTGAATATAAGTCTTAAGAAAATATGATGAAATTTGAAGTAAATATAAGTCTTCATAAAATGTGGTGAAAATTGAAGTGAATATAAGTCTTTAGAAAATCTAGTGAAAATAGAAGTAAACATAATTCTTAAGATAATATGATAAAATTTGACGTGAATATAAATCTTCATAAAATTAAATGAAATTTGAAGTAAATATAAACCTTAAAAAAATCTGAGAAAATTTGAAGTGAATATAAGTCCTCAGAAAATCAGGTGAAATTTGAAGTGAATATATGTCTTCAGAAAATCTAGAGAAAATTGAATTTTACATAAATATTAAGATTATCTGATGAAGTTTGAAGTAAATATAAACCTTAACAAAATCTGAGAAATTTTGAAGTGAATGTAAGTCTTTAGAAAATCTTGTGAAATTTGAAATGAATATAAGTCTTCAGAAAATCTGGTGAAAATTAAAGTGAACATAATTCTTAAGATAATTTGATGAAATCTGAAGTGAGTTTAAATATTAAGAAAATCTTATGAAATTTGAAATCAATATAAGTCTTCAGAAAATCAAATGAAATTTGAAGTGAATATAAGTCTTCAGAAAATCTGGTGAAAATTAAAGTGAACATAATTCCTGAGATAATCTGATGAAATATGAAGTGAATTTAAATCTTAAGAAAATCTGAAGAAATTTTATGTAAATATAAATCTTAAAAAACTTTGATGAAATTTGAAGTGAATATAAGTCTTCAGAAAATTTGATGAAATTTGAAGTGAAAAGAATTCTTCAATAAAACTTGTGTAAATTGAAGTGAACGTAATTCTTAACATAATCTGATGAAATCTGAAGTGAATATAAGTCTTAAGAAAATATGATGAAATTTGATGTAAATATAAGTCTTCATAAAATTGAAGTGAATATAAAGAAAATCGTGAAGAAGAAGGATAAAAATTTGAAGTGAATATAAATCTTAATAAAATTAAATGAAATTTGAAGTAAATATAAAACTTAAAAAAATCTGAGAAATTTTAAAGTAAATAGAAGTCTTTAGAAAATCTGGTGAAATTTGAGGGGAATATAAGTCTTCAAAAAATCTTAAGAAAATTGAAGTGAACATTAATCCTAAGATAATCGGATGAAATTTTAAGCAAATATAAACCTTAAAAAAATATGAGAAAATTTGAACTAAATATAAGTCTTTAGAAAATCTAATGAAATTTGAAGTGAATATAAGTCTTCAGAAAATCTTTTGAAAATTGAAGTGAACTTAATTCTTAAGATAATCTAATGGAATCTGAGTGAATATAAATCTTAAGAAAATCTTATGAAATTTGAAGTAAATATAAATCTTATAAAAATTTGATGAAATTTGAAAAGAATATAAGTCTTCAGAAAATTTGATGAAATTTAAAGTGAAAATAATTCTTCAAAAAATCTAGTTAATATTGAAGTGATCATAATTCTTAAGATAATGTGATGAAATCTGAAGTGAATATAAATCTTAAGAACATCTTATGAAATTTTAAGTAAATATGAATTTTGAAATTTTTTGATGAAATTTGAAGTGAATATCAGTCTTCAGAAAATCTGATGAAATTTGAAGTGAATATGAGTCTTCAGAAAATCTAGTGAAAATTAAAGTGAACATAATTCTTAAGATAATATGATAAAATTTGAAGTGAAAATAATTCTTCAAAAATCGTGAAAATTGAAGTGAACATAATTCTTAAGATAATATGATAAAATTTGAAGTGAATATAAGTCTTCAGAAAATATGGTAAAAATTGAAGTGAACATAATTCTTAAGATAATCTGATGAAATCTGAAGTAAATATAAATCTTAAGAAAATCTTAAGAAATTTTAAGTAAATATAAATATTAAAAAATTTGATGAAATATGAAGTGAATATAAGTCTTCTGAAAATCTGATGAAATTTGAAGTGAATATGAGTCTTCAGAAAATCTGGTGAAAATTAAAGTGGACATAATTCTTAAGATAATCTGATGAAATCTGAATTGAATATAAATCTTAAGAAAATATGATGATATTTGAAGTGAATATAAGTCTTCGGAAAATATGGTGAAAATCTGAAGTGAATATAAGTTTTTAGAAAATCTGGTGAAAATTGAAGTGAACATAATTCATAAGATAATTTGATAAAATTAAAGTGAATATAAATTTTAATAAAATTATATGAAATTTGAAGTAAATATAAACTGTAAACAAACCTGAGAGAATTTGAAGTGAATATAAGTCTTTAGAAAATCAGGTGAATTTTGAAATGAATATATAATCTTCAGAAAATATAGAGAAAATTGAAGTGAACATAAATCTTAAGATAATATGATGAATTTTGAAGTAAATATATACCTTAAAAAATTTGAGAAAATTTGAAGTGAATATAAGTCTTCAGAAAATCTGGTGAAATTTGACGTGAATATAATAAGTCTTTAGAAAATCTGGTGAAAATAGAACTGAACATAATTCTTAAGATAATCTCATGAAATCTGAAGTGAACTTTAATATTTAGAAAATCTTATGAAATTTGAAGTAAATATAAATCTTAATTTTCTTTTATGAAATTTGAAGTCAATATAAGTGTTCAGAAAATCTGATGAAATTTGAAGTGAATATAAGTCTTCAGAAAATCTGGTGAAAATTAAAGTGAACATAATTCCTAACATAATCTGATGAAATCTAAAGTGAATATAAATCTAAAGAACATCTTATGAAATTTTAAGTAAATATGAATTTTAAAAAAATTTGATGAAATTTGAAGTGAATATAAGTCTTCAGAAAATCTGATGAAATTTGAAGTGAATATGAGTCTTCAGAAAATCTAGTGAAAATTAAAGTGATCATTATTCTTAAGATAATATGATACAATTTGAAGTGAAAATAATTCTTCAAAAATCTGGTGAAAATTGAAGTGAACATAATTCTTAAGATAATATGATAAAATTTGAAATGAATATAAGTCTTCAGAAAATCTGGTAAAAATTGAAGTGAACATAATTCTTAAGATAATCTGATGAAATCTGAAGTAAATATAAATCTTAAGAAAATCTTAAGAAATTTTAAGTAAATATAAATATTAAAAAATTTGATGAAATATGAAGTGAATATAAGTCTTCTGAAAATCTGATGAAATTTGAAGTGAATATGAGTCTTCAGAAAATCTGGTGAAAATTAAAGTGAACATAATTTTTAAGATAATCTGATGAAATCTGAATTGAATATAAATCTTAAGAAAATATGATGATATTTGAAGTGATTATAAGTCTACGGAAAATATGGTGAAAATCTGAAGTGAATATAAGTTTTTAGAAAATCTGGGGAAAATTGAAGAGAACATAAATCATAAGATAATTTGATAAAATTTGAAGTGAATATAAATCTTAATAAAATTATATGAAATTTGAAGTAAATAGAAACCGTAAACAAACCTGAGAGAATTTGAAGTGAATATAAGTCTTTAGAAAATAAGGTGAATTTTGAAGTGAATATATAAGTCTTCAGAAAATATAGAGAAAATTGAAGTGAACATAAATCTTAAGATAATCTGATGAATTTTGAAGTAAATATATACCTTAAAAAATTTGAGAAAATTTGAAGTGAATATAAGTCTTCAGAAAATCTGGTGAAATTTGACGTGAATATAATAAGTCTTCAGAAAATCTGGTGAAAATAGAACTGAACATAATTCTCAAGATAATCTGATGAAATCTGAAGTGAACTTAAATATTAAGAAAATCTTATGAAATTTGAAGTAAATATAAATCTTAATTTTCTTTTATGAAATTTGAAGTCAATATAAGTGTTTAGAAAATCTGATGAAATTTGAAGAGAATATAAGTTTTCAGAAAATCTGGTGAAAATTAAAGTGAACATAATTCCTAAGATAATCTGATGAAATCTGAAGTGAATATAAATCTTAAGAACATCTTATGAAATTTTAAGTAAATATAAATTTTAAAAAAATTTGATGAAATTTGAAGTGAATATAAGTCTTCAGAAAATATGATGAAATTTGAAGTAAATATGAGTCTTCAGAAAATCTAGTGAAAATTAAAGTGAACATAATTCTTAAGATAATATTATAAAATTTGACTTGAAAATAATTCTTCAAAAATCTGGTGAAAATTGAAGGGAACATAATTCTTAAGATAATATGATAAAATTTGAAGTGAATATAAGTCTTCAGAAAATCTGGTAAAAATTGAAGTTAACATAATTCTTAAGATAATATGATGAAATCTGAAGTAAATATAAATCTTAATAAAATCTTAAGAAATTTTAAGTAAATATAAATATTAAAAAATTTGATGAAATATGAAGTGAATATAAGTCTTCTGAAAATCTGATGAAATTTGAAGTGAATGTGAGTCTTCAAAATCTGTGAAAATTAAAGTGAATATAATTTTAAGATAATGATGAAATCAATTGAATATAAATCTTAAGAAAATATGATGATATTTGAAGTTATTACAAGTTCGGAAAATAGGGTGAAAATCTGAAGTGAATATAAGTTTTTAGAAAATCTGGTGAAAATTGAAATGAACATAATTCATAAGATAATATGATAAAATTTGAAGTGAATATAAATCTTAATAAAATTATGTGAAATTTGAAGTAAATATAAACCGTAAACAAACCTGAGAGACTTTGAAGTGAATATAAGTCTTTAGAAAATCAGGTGAATTTTGAAGTGAATATATAAGTCTTCAGAAAATATAGAGAAAATTGAAGTGAACATAAATCTTAAGATAATCTGATGAATTTTGAAGTAAATATATACCTTAAAAAATTTGAGAAAATTTGAAGTGAATATAAGTCTTCAGAAAATCTGGTGAAATTTGACGTGAATATAATAAGTCTTCAGAAAATCTGGTGAAAATAGAACTGAACATAATTCTTAAGATAATCTGATGAAATCTGAAGTGAATTAAAATATTAAGAAAATCTTATGAAATTTGAAGTAAATATAAATCTTAAATTTTTTTATGAAATTTGAAGTCAATATAAGTGTTCAGAAAATCTGATGAAATTTGAAGTGAATATAAGTCTTCAGAAAATCTGCTGAAAATTAAAGTGAACATAATTCCTAAGATAATCCGTTGAAATCTGAAGTGAATATAAATCTTAAGAACATCTTATGAAATTTTAAGTAAATATAAATTTTAAAAATTTTTGAAGTGAAAATAATTCTTCAAAAAATCTGGTGAAAAATAGAAGTGAACATAATTCTTAAGATAATCTGATGAAATCTAAAGTGAATATAAGTCTAATGAAAATATGATGAAATTTGAAGTAAATATAAGTCTTCATAAAAAGTGGTAAAAATTGAAGTGAATATAAGTCTTTAGAAAATCTAGTGAAAATTGAAGTCATAATTCTTAAGATAATATGATTAAATTTGATGTGAATATAAATCTTGATAAAATTAAATGAAATTTGAAGTAAATATAAACCTTTAAAAAAAATGAAAAATTTTAACGTTTATATAAGTCTTCACAAAATCTGGTGACATTTGACGTGAATATAATAAGTCTTCAGATAATCTGGTGAAAATTGAAGTGAACATAATTCTTAAGATAATCTGATGAAATCTGAAGTGAACTTAAATATTAAAAAAATCATATGAAATTAGAAGTAAATATAAATCTTAAAATTTTTTTATGAAATTTGAAGTCAATATAAGTGTTCAGAAAATCTGATGAAATTTGAAGTGAATATAACTCTTTAGAAAATCTGGTGAAAATTAAAGTGAACATAATTCCTAAGATAATCTGATGAATTCTGAAGTGAATATAATTCTTACGAAAATCTTATACAATTTTAAGTAAATATAAATCTTAAAAAAATTTCATGAAATTTGAAGTGAATATAAGTCTTCAGAAAATTTGATGAAATTTGAAGTGAAAATAATTCTTCAAAAAATCTTGTGAAAAATAGAGGTGAACATAATTCTTAAGATAATCTGATGAAATCTGAAGTGAATATAAGTCTTAAGAAAATATGATGAAATTTGTAGTAAATATAAGTCTTCAGAAAATGTGGTGAAAATTGAAGTGAATATAAGGCTTTAGAAAATCTGGTGAAAATTGAAGTATACATAATTCTTAAGATAATACGATTGAATTTGACGTGAATATAAATCTTAATAAAATTAAATGAAATTTGAAGTATATATAAACCTTTAAAAAAATGAGAAATTTTATAGTGAATATAAGTCTTCAGAAAATCTGGTGAAATTTGATATGAATATAATAAGTCTTCAGATAATCTTGTGAAAATTGAAGTGAACATAATTCTTAAGTTTATCTGATGAAATCTGAAGTGAACTTAAATATTAAGAAAATCTTATGAAATTTGAAGTAAATATAAATCTTTAACTTTTTTTATGAAATTTGAAGTCAATATAATTGTTCAGAAAATCTGATGAATTTTGAAGTAATTATAAGTCTTCAGAAAATCTGGTGAAAATTAAAGTGAACTTAATTCCTAAGATAATCTGATGAAATCTGAAGTGAATATAAATATAAATAAAATCTTATACAATTTTAAGTAAATTTAAATCTTTAAAAAATTTGATCAAATTTGAAGTGAATATAAGTCTTCGGAAAATTTGACTAAATTTGAAGTGAAAATAATTCTTCAAAAAATCGGGTGAAAAATAGAAGTTAACATAATTCTTAAGATAATCTGATGAAATCTGAAGTGAATATAAGTCTTAAGAAAATATGAAGAAATTTGAAGTAAATATAAGTCTTCATAAAATAAGGTGAAAATTAAAGTGAATATAAGTCTTTAGAAAATCTGGTGAAAATTGAAGTGACATAATTCTTAAGATAATATGATAAAATTTGACGTGAATATAAATCATAATAAAATTAAATGAAATTTGAAGTAAATATAAATCTTAAAAAAATCTGAGAAATTTTAAAGTGAATATAAGTGTTCAGAAAATCTGGTGAAATTTAATGTGAATAAAATAAGTCTTCAGAAAATCTTGTGAAAATTGAAGTGAACATAATTCTTAAGATAATCTGATGAAATCTGAAGTGAACTTAAATATTAAGAAAATCTTATGAAATGTGAAGTAAATATAAATCTTAAATTTTTTTTATGAAATTTGAAGTCAATATAAGTGTTCGAAAATCTGATGAAATTTGAAGTGAATATTAGTGTTCAGAAAATCTGGTGAAAATTAAAGTGAACATAATTCCTAAGATAATCTGATGAAATCTGAAGTGAATATAAATCTTAAGAAAATCTTATACAATTTTAAGTAAATATAAATTTTAAAAAAATTTGATGAAATTTGAATTGAATATAAGTCTTCAGAAAATCTGGTGAAAATTGAAGTGAACTTAATTCTTAAGATAATCTGATAAAATCTAAAGTGTATGAGTCTAAAGAAAATATAATGACATTTGAAGTGAATATAAATCTTCAGAAAATATTATGAAAATAGAATTGAATATAAGTCTTTAGAAGATCTCTGGAAAATTAAAGTGAACATAATTCTTAAGATAATATGATAAAATTTGAATTGAATATAAATATTAATAAAATTAAATGAAATTTGAAGTAAATATACACCTTTAAAAAATCTGAGAAAATTTAATGTGAATATAAGTCTTCAAGAAATCTGGTGAAATTTGAAGTGAATATAAGTCTTCAGAAAATCTTGTAAAAATTGAAGTGTACATAATTCTTAAGATAATCTGAAGAAATTTGAAGTAAATATAAATCTTAAGAAAATCTTATGAAATTTTAAGTAAATATAAATATTAAAAAATTTGATGAAATTTGAAGTGAATATAAGTCTTCAGAAAATCTGATGAAATTTGAAGTGAATAAGTCTTCAGAAAATCTGGTGAAAATTAAAGTGAACATAATTATTAAGATAATCTGATGAAATCTGAAGTGAATATAAATTTTAAGAAAATATGATGAAATTTGAAGTAAATATAAGTCTTCATAAAATGTGGTGAAAATTGCAGTGAATATAAGTCTTAGAAAATCTGGTGAAAATTGAAGTGAACATAATTCTTATGATAATATGATAAAATTTGAAGTGAATATAAATCTTAATAAAATTAAATGAAATTTGAAGTAAATATGAAATTTGAAGTGAATATAAGTCTTCAGAAAATTTGGTGAAATTTGAAGTGAATATAAGTCTTCAGAAAATCTGGTGAAAATTGAAGTGAAAATAATTCTTAAGATAATCTGATGAAATCTGAAGTTAATTTAAATATTAAGAAAATATTATGAAATTTGAAGTAAATATAAATCTTAAAAAATTTTGATGAAATTTGAAGTCAATATAAATCTTCAGAAAATCAAATGAAATTAGAAGTGAATATAAGTCTTCAGAAAATCTGGTGAAAATAAAAGTGAACATAATTCCTAAGATAATCTGATGAAATATGAAGTGAATATAAACTTAAGAAAATCTTATGAAATTTTAAGTAAATATAAATCTTAAAAAAATTTGATGAAATTTGAAGTGAATATAAGGCTTCAGAAAATTTGATGAAATTTGAAGTGAAAATAATTCTTCAAAAAATCTGATGAAAATTGAATTGAACATAAGTCTTTAGAAAATCTGGTGAAAATTGAAGTGAACATAATTCTTAAGATAATATGATTAAATTTGACGTGAATATAATTCTTAAAAAAATTTAATCAAATTTGAATTAAATATAAACCTTAAAAAAATCTGAGAATTTTAAGGTGAATATAAGTCTCGAAATTCCTGAATTTTGAATATGTTTCTAAAAATCTGAAAATTGAAATGAACATAATTCTTAAGATAATCTGATGAAATTGGAAGTGAATTTAAATATTAAGAAAATCTTATGAAATTTGAAGTAAATACGTATCTTAAAAAAATTTGATGAAATTAGAAGTCAATATAAGTCTTCAGAAAATCTAATGAAATTTGAAGTGAATTTTAGCCTTCAGAAAATCTGGTGAAAATTAAAGTGAACATAATTCCTAAGATAATCTGATGAAATCTGAAGTGAATATAAATCTTAAGAAAATCTTATGAAATTTTAAGTAAATTTAAATCTTATAAAAATTTGATGAAATTTGAAGTGAATATAAGTCTTCAAAAAATCTGGTGAAAATTGAAGTGAACTTAATTCTTAAGATAATCTGATAAAATCTAAAGTGTAAATGAGTCTTAATAAAATATAATGACATTTGAAGTGAATATAAATCTTCAGAAAATATTGTGAAAATAGAATTGAATATAAGTCTTTAGAAGATCTGTGGAAAATTGAAATAAACATAATCTATAATATAAGAAAAGTAGATGTTCTGGAAAATACCAAAATAACTTTTTCTCTTTGTCCTCCACCTCATTAATGTAGGGGTATTTTATGTCTAAAAAATATTTCTTCTTTCAAATTGAAAAGTTGGTGGACCCCACCGATGTGTTTGATCTTATATTTTTTAGAAAAAAACAAATAAATTATGGTTAATTTGTATTTAACAATATAAATCAATTATAATGCTCATAAATAAAAATAAATTTATTATTGATTCAAATATTTTTATAAATAATAACAAACAAATAATTTCAAATAAGAGAAAAATTTATTATTAATTAAAATGTTTTTTTATACAAAAAATATAGTGAGTATGTTTTGTTTTTGCTTGCTCATGTTCGCAAATTATGATGATATTTTTGTCACGTTCATATTAAACCATCATATGAAACAAGTATATTTTTCATTTAAAAAATGTATTATTGATCTAAATATCTTTATATAAGAAAATTTACTGTTGATCAAAATATTTTTGTAAAAGATACATAAAAAAATAATATTTGTTTACGGGATAAAATTTTATTATTGGTGTAAATATTTTTATATACAAAAATTGTATTTATGATCTAAATATTTTTTATTCAAAAATGATATTTGAGAAAAAATATATTATTAATCTAAATATTTTTATATACGAAAATTTACTATTGATCTACATATTTTATTAAACAATATCTAAACAAAAATAATATTTATATATGAGAAAAATTTATTATTGATCTAAATAGTTTTATATAATATAACAATATTTATGATTCAAATATTTTTATTCAAATACGATATACGAGAAAAATATATTATTGATCTCAATATTTTAAATCAAAAATTTACTATTGATCCATATATTTTGTAAAAGATACATAAACAAATAAAAATAATATTTGTGGGGATAAAATCTATTATTGGTCTGAATATTTTTATATACAAAATTGTATTTATGATTCAAATATTTTTATTCAAACTGATGTACCGGAAAAATATATTAATAATCTAAATATCTTTTATAAGATAATTTACTATTGATCAATATATTTTGTAAATGATACCTAAAGAAAAATAATATTTATAGACCGAAAATATATTATTGGTATAAATATTTTTATATACTAAAAAGTATTTAGGATTCAAATATTTTTTCAAAATGGTATATGGTAAATAATTGATTATTGATCTATATTTTTATATATGAAATTTATTATTGATCCACATATTTTTATAAATGATACTTAAAGAAAAATAATGTTTATATCAGGGAAAATCTATTATTGATCTAATTATTTTATTTAAGAAAATGGTATTTATGACCCAATTATTTATAATTCAAAATGGTATATGAGAAAAATCTATTATTGATCTAAATAATTTTATATATAAAAATATATTATTGATCTAAATATTTTTCTTTCTATTTTAATCTTCTATTTAAAATAATATTTGTATAAAAAATATATTATTGATTTAAATATATTTATATACTAAAATTATTTTGATCCAAATATTTTGATAATCTATACCTAAGCAAAAATAATATTTGTGCACGGGAACATGAAGTTATTTATTAAAATATTGATTATTAACGGAAAGATGAAGTTGCTGATCAAAATATTTTTTTTATTAATTATAAATTCAATTTTTTTTATTTTACGAGTAATCAAATATTTTTCTATTAAAATATAAATACGCATCCCGTACCGGAACCCGTGCGAAATCGCACGGGTTTGTTACTAGTTCTTAAGATAATATGATAAAATTTGAAGTGAATATAAATGTTAATAAAATTAAATGAAATTTGAAGTAAATATACACCTTTAAAAAATCTGAGAAAATTTAAAGTGAATATAAGTCTTCAAAAAATCTGGTGAAATTTGAAGTGAATATAAGTCTTCAGAAAATCTGGTAAAAATTGAAGTGAACATAATTCTTAAGATAATCTGATGAAATCTGAAGTAAATATAAATCTTAAGAAAATCTTGTGAAATTTTAAGTAAATATAAATATTAAAAAATTTGATGAAATTTGAAGTGAATATAAGTCGTTAGAAAATCTGATGAAATTTGAAGTGAATATAAGTCTTCAGAAAATCTAGTGAAAATTAAAGTGAACATAATTCTTAAGATAATCTAATGAAATGTGAAGTGAATATAAATCTTAAGAAAATATGATGAAATTTGAAGTGAATATAAGTCTTCATAAAATGTGGTGAAAATTGCAGTGAATATAAGTCTTTAGAAAATCTGGTGAAATTGAAGTGAACATAATTCTTAAGATAATATGATAAAATTTGAAGTGAATATAAATCTTAATAAAATTAAATTCAATTTGAAGTAAATATAAACCTTAAAAAAATCTGAGAAATTTTGAAGTGAATATAAGTCTTCAGAAAATATGGTGAAATTCGAAGTGAATATAAGTCTTCAGAAAATTTGGTGAAAATTGAAGTGAACATAATTCTTAAGATAATCTGATGAAATCTGAAGTGAATTTAAATATTAAGAAAATCTTATGAAATTTGAAGTAAATATAAATCTTAAAAAAATTTGATGAAATTTGAAGTGAATGTAAGCCTTCAGAAAATTTGATGAAATTTGAAGTAAAAATAATTCTTAAAAAAATCTGGTGAAAATTGAAGTGAACATAATTCTTAAGATAATATGATGAAATCTGAAGTGAATATAAGTCTTAAAAAAATATGATGAAATTTGAAGTAAATATAAGTCTTCATAAAATGTGGTGAAAATTGAAGTGAATATAAGTCTTTAGAAAATCTGGTGAAAATTGAGGTGAACATAATTCTTAAGATAATATGATTAAATTTGACGTGAATATAATTCTTAAGAAAATTTAATCAAATTTGAAGTAAATATAAACCTTAAGAAAATCTGAGAAATTTTAAAGTGAATATAAGTCTTCAGAAAATCTGGTGAAATTTGAAGTGAATATAAGTCTTTAGAAAAATCTGGTGAAAATTGAAATGAACATAATTCTTAAGATAATCTGATGAAATCAGAATTGAATTTAAATATTAAGAAAATCTTATGAAATTTGAAGTAAATATTGAAAACACCGGCGGAACCTCCGACTGATAACTGGTATCAAATAGAGTCGCCATCGAACGTCTTTTATCTCACGAGGGAGAAAGGAAAACATCAAGTAAACCTGAAGGGAGAAATCGCGGTCCTATGACCGTGAAGTCGAGAGAATCTAGGTAAGGGAGTTAGTTACGCGAGGGGAAGGGATTAGCACCCCACACGCCTGTAGTACTCTACGGTATCCACTTTCTATTTCTAGCTGAAGGGTGTGTTATATCTATGCTTAATCGCTATCATGCATGCAAAAAGAAATGAGAAAATAAGAAACCACGGGGAAAAGAAGGAAGTATTTACAAAGTTTTGCTCGATCGAGCCCAAGATGCCCACGTATTTCAATGGAAAGTCAATGGGAAAGTCAGTGGCCGTGTTTTTACTTGTGAAAAGGTTTTAAACAGGAAAGAAAGTTTCATAAGCGAAAAGTTTGTGTTGGTTGGTTGCTTTTACCTTGAGAAAGGAATTCAAACCATTATTAAGTGTTTTGTTTTCGAAAGGAAGAGAAAAGCAAGTTTTAGTTTTAATCACATGCAAAGATGCAAAAGAAACTAGCAAAACAAAAGGGAGACTAGCTAAGCTACCCTAATGTTGTCATGCAAAAGGTTGAACCTACGGTTGAGGATGCAAGGAATCTCTATGTTGACATGCAAAGGATGTGGATCCTAATGTCTAGGCTAAAGAACCAATCCTAACCAAGCTCCTGAAAACAAACAAACAAGCAAATATGCACAAATCAAGTAGAATTTCCTAAACGGGTCTTTAAATAAACCAGAGGGTTCCCCAACATGCTCCAACCACGGAAGCCCCATCATGCATCTCTATTCCTACTTCATGGCAAAAGAAAGCTATAAAGCCCTACTTTCATGATATCTAGGAAAGCTGAGAGAATGCAAAAAGTAGAAACTACCGAATGAATATAGAATCCGAAGAGCACTGCGAGCTATAGAAATACTCCGGAAAACTTCAAGTACTGCAGCCATGCAATAAGAGTAAACCAGTGAGAATTGTTCAAAGCATCGAAAACAAGCGGAATACGTGCCGATACCAGCGACAACGCCGCAAGAACGAGATTGAGGCAAACAAAACAAGATAGGAAATGTACACGGTGTACAAACTCAACCAAAACCTGCAAGAAGGGAGTTAGACCCAAAAAGCAAATAGAGGAGAAGTGTGCGAGTATCGAAGAAATGAGGCGCATGTATATGCGTCGCATGTCCCTGCATGAAATGGAGTGCAACAGAGCATAGCTAGGTGACTACCGTTCATCATCGAATCGGAAAATCGTAAAAGTAAACCGAGGACCCGCTTTGACCAAAGCCCCAAAAGTCGAACGCTTACGCTTAGCTGCCTCATCAAAGCGCGACTCGCAACCCGCAAAAAATTATTTTTGCTTTGAACCATCTGTTTATGATATTTTCATGCAACGGTCCAGTCCATAATGTTAGGCCATAACCAGCAGCAAATGAGAGCGAGATGAACGTGCATGGAATGCGAATCGAACGATAAAACCAATGTTCATGTACATATAGCAATGCATGAACATGTGAGGAATGCAAGGTATGAGGTGATTGAATACCGAAATGGACTCGAAAATTTATGCTTTGAATCCCAGTATCTGCTGAGGAAAAGATGTGTTGCGCCAGAGCTTAACTGAGTCATAACAAGAAGGAACACAGAATAAACGCTGAATTCTGTGAAAATAGGTACAGGTGTACTCCTGACCCGAAAGAAGAATTGGCCTATACCCAATTCAATCCACAATGTCAAGGGAGAGCTGACATGCAAGTGGAAGCAAAGACTAGATACGCAAACCAAGACTAACCATATTACGCCGACTGATTGGGCGGATCTGTGATGCAAAGATCGAAAAATGCCGATTAGACTTCACGAAAGAGAGAAACAAGAGTATTCTTGTTCTCAAAAGACCCACAATGTCGGGGAGAGAACTGGCATGCTAGTGGAAATAAAGACTAGATACACGAAGTAAACTAACCACATTTGCGCCGACAGATTGGGCAGGTCTGTGATGCAAAGACTACAGGTGCCGATTAGGCTTTACTCGAAGAGAAAAAACAAGTGTAGGGCTTGCTTTCGAAGCTGAAGGCGTGTTGCACCAGGGTAAGAGCTGGCAATTTCAACACTACTCAGAAGGAAATGGACATATTGCGCCGGGAGAAACCGGGACACAACAGATTCCAAGAGAAACACGACACCACCGGGGATGAGAATTGCGCTTCTGGCTTATAATCCTATGAGATGTATGACTCTTTTGGGGAATAATGTCGATGTAATGATGCATGTTTGCAACAAATATGTAAGATAAATGAAATAGGAGCTCAGCCGGGGATTAGAGCATTTAGAGAACGCCCGACAATCACTCCAAGCAAACTGAATCCTGCTTGATAAGTCTGTTGAGGAATTGATGCCACGGGAAACTTGTCTGTTAGACAGAGATCCGCTGGGGAAATGAAGGAAACACCCGGGGAAGATCTTCCACCGTTACCCATTACGACTCTAGCTAGGGAGACAGGAATATGCCGACTGCTGGGGAAAACCGAGTGGTCGAGGGACGACCAAAACTCGCATTCCAGGAGAATCAAGGGAGCATATCTAAACTCTACTGGGGAGAAGTCAAGATACACTGGCATTCATATCGGGGATATGGTGAGGGGCGAACCCGCTGGGGATGACCATCAGAACCCGGGGATTTAGAAACAACCTCTGCAGGGGATAAGAGAAAATAGCACTCTCGAAATTCTAACGGACATCCGTTGGGGAGTTCCAATGAGGAGGATATGACGGACCCAAGCCGGGGATCGCCGTCGTACGGAGACAATGCTGGGAAAGAGAAAGGACTCCGGTGGGGATAAAGAACTTCTTGAGATCTCTTTCCATTCAGAACCAGTTCTACCAGGAGGACGCAGTTGGGGAAGTATCAAGGAGAGTCCTGACCCATCTCCAAATTAGAACAAACAAGTATCCTGCAACACAAGCGTTAATGGAGTGACCCTAGCATGGTGTGACAAGTCCGTCTGCCATCCAGATCACTCAAGTCTCAAAGCAGTATTCAAAAGTTTCTGATCATGGTAAAACCAACAATGTTTATGTATGCAAAATTTTACCACAAAACTTTGAACGTCTTTTGCAAACAGATCAGTAAACGCAAGAAATTAAATGACAAGCAGAAACTCATTTTATTGATTGAAAATGGGCCTGTAAATAGGCAAGTACAATAGGAGGCAATTCCTGAAATGAGGCAATCGCAAAAGTAAAATAAGAGGAAAACTAAAAACGCATGGCAATGCGACAATGGATCCTCATTGGGTTTCAACCCTGCTATCAGTTTTATAACTCCAACTATCTCATCACTTTGCTTTTCCTGAAAAAGGTGATTGGCTTGATCGCTGCCCTTCGGAGTAGCTCGAGATGTTGCCACAGAGTGCGACCGTTGGTCTACTAAGCATGCCTATGCATAGTATCTTTTGACTACATCCGCGTTCACGGGTAGTGGGAAGTCTTCTCCGTCCATTGTTGCGAGCATCATGGCGCCACCCGAAAAGACTTTCTTCACAACAAACGGCCCTTCATAATTTGGTGTCCACTTGCCCTGCGGGTCTCCTTGGGGAAGGATTATCCTCTTTAGCACAAGATCACCAGGTTGGTAATTTTGAGGTCGCACCCTCTTGACAAATGCCCTTTTCATCCTCTGTTGGTAAATCTGCCCATGACCGACAGCTTCCAACCGCTTCTCATCGATGAGGCATAACTGGTCTAAGCGATTCTGCACCCACTCGTCTTCATCAAGCTCCGCGTATTTCATGATTCTTAATGAAGGGATCTGAACTTCGATTGGAAGTACGGCTTCCATGCCATAAACAAGGGAAAACGGAGTTGCCCCTATTGAAGTACGAACGGTAGTCCTGTAACTATGCAAGGCAAATGGCAACATCTCATGCCAATCCCGATAGGTTACTACCATCTTCTGCACAATCTTCTTAATGTTCTTATTCGCCGCTTCTACAACGTCGTTCATCTTTGGACGGTATGGGGACGGATTGTGGTGCTTGTCCTTGAAGGACTCACAAAGCTCCTTCATCATCTTGTTGTTAAGATTCGACCCATTATCTGTGATAATCTTGTCGGGAATCCCGTAACGGCAGATGATATTGTGCTTGATAAAACGAGAAACCACCTGTTTGGTGACGCTTGCATAGGATGCTGCTTCAACCCACTTAGTAAAGTAGTCTATAGCAACCAGAATGAAGCGATGTCCGTTGGACGCTGTCGGCTCAATCTTCCCGATCATATCAATGCCCCACATAGCAAATGGCCAAGGAGAGGTTAAAACATTCAAAGGCGACGGTGGCACGTGCACCTTGTCAGCATATACTTGGCATTTGTAACAAATCCGGGCATGATTAAAACAATCAACCTCCATGGTTGACCAGTAATACCCAGCTCGCAAGATCTTTTTAGCCATAGTGTGCCCACTGGAATGAGTTCCAAATGAGCCCTCGTGCATTTCTTCGATGATCTTTGCAGCTTCATCTTTACCAACACATCTGAGCAACAGCCCGTCATGATGTCTACGGTATAGCACACCGTTGTTGAGGAAGAACTTTGCCGAGAATCTTCTCAAGAAATTCTTGTCTGTCACAGAAGCTTCCTCAGGATACTCTTGAGTCTCAAGATACCGCTTGACATCATAGAACCAAGGATTTCCATCTTTCTTTGCTTCAATCTCAAAACAAAAAGCTGGCTCATCCAATCTCTGAATGTTTATCGAAGGCGCTTCATTAGCCCATTTGACTTTAAACATGGATGCTAGGGTGGCCAAAGCATCAGCCAGGTTGTTCTCTTCTCATGAGATATGATCGAAAGTGATTTCCTCAAAGTAAGGAATCGACTTCATCACATGCTCTCTGTAAGGAATCAGATTTGGGTGACGAGTCTCCCAATCCCCGTTAATCTGGAAAATCACGAGTGCAGAGTCTCCATACACTTTCAGACGCTTAATTCTCAAATCAATCGCCGCTTCGATACCAAAGATGCAAGCCTCATACTCAGCCATGTTATGGTGCAATCAAAGCATATTCGAGCTATAAACGGGATATGATGACCGTCCGGAGTAGTGATTACTGCACCAACACCATTGCCTAATGCGTTGGAGGCTCCATCAAAGACCAAAGAACACTTGGATCCTGGTTCGGGTCCCTCATCTGGACCTGGGATGTTAGAATCCCGAATGTACATGATATCCTCATAAAGAAATTCAAACTTCATTGGCTGATAATCGTCCACTGGTTGGTGGGTAACATAGTCTGCCAACACACTACTCTTGATAGCTTTCTGAGTAGTATATTGGATGTCATACTCTGTTAAAATCATTTGCCATCTGGCAATCCGGCCTATCAAAGCTGGCTTCTCAAATATGAACTTGATCGGATCCATCTTGGATATCAACAAGGTTGTGTGGGTCAACATATACTGCCTTAGTCGGCGAGCATCCCACGCTAAAGCACAACAAGTTCTCGAGTGAGTATTTTGTTTCAGTCGGTAAACTTTTGCTTAGGTAGTATATTGCATGCTCTTTTTCGACTCGCTATGTTGGCTCAAAGACGCATCCATCGAGCTTTCAAGCACTATCAAATACATGACCAACGGCCTACCCTCCACGGGAGGCATGAGAATCAGAGGTTCCTGCAGATACTCTTTTATTTTGTCGAATGCGACTTGACAATCGTCATTCCACCTGACCATCTGATCCTTTCTTAGCAACTTGAAGATAGGTTCGCATGGCGCCATGTGAGAGATGAATCTAGAGATGTAGTTTAAACTCCTAGAAAGCCACGGACCTCTTTCTCAGTTCTTGGTTCAGGCATTTCTTGAATTGCTTTTACTTTAGCAGGATCAACCTCAATACCTCTTTCGCTTACAACAAAGCCTAACAGCTTGCCAGATTGTACGCCGAACGTACACTTGTTCGGATTCACCATCAATTTCAATCGATCAAACAACTGCAGTGTACCGATGTTCTTATTCATCCCGAGATTTAGCAATCATGTCGCCGATATACTTCAATCTCCTTGTGGATCATATCATGAAAAAGAGTTACCATTGCACCGGTACGCTGCCCGACATTCTTCAACCCAAAGGCATCACCTTGTAATGTAAAGTTCCTGGGTAATGAAAGTTGTTTTAGCCATGTCTTCCGGTGCCATCTTGATCTGATTATACCCGGAAAAGCCATCCATGAACGAAAACACTTTTGCATGAGCTGTATTATCCACCAATATGTCAATATGGGGAAGTGGAAAGTCATCTTTCGGACTTGCTCTATTCAGATCCCTATAATCCACGCACATTCTAACCTTGCCGTCCTTCTTGGGCACAGGAACAATGTTGGCAACCCATGGGGGATAAGAAATGACTTTCAAAGAGCCTACATCAAGCTGTTTCTGGACTTCCTCTTTGATCTTCTTAGACATCTCAGGATGAGTTCTTCGAAGTTTCTGCTTAACAGGAGGACATTCCTCTCTCAAAGGCAGCTTGTGCACAACAATATCGGTATCCAACCCAGGCATGTCTTCATAAGACCAGGCGAAGATATCAGAATACTTTCGGAGTAATTCAATCAATCTCTGTTTCACACTGTCTTCTAAAGCGGCCCCGATCTTGACTTCTCTGATCACATCAGGATTGCCCAGATTCACTTTCTCAATCTCTTCCTGATGCGGTTTGATGACCTTTTCCTCTTGTTCTAACATTCTTGCTATCTCTTTAGGGAGTTCAAAATCTTCCTCACCTTCTTCTTCAGCTTGGTTGATCGGATTATCGAAGTCATAAAGAGTGATAGCAGAGTCGTTATCAAAGGGATCCATTAGGAGTGTGGGATTATATCTGCATGATTGATTTTAATGCCTATTTTAGTTTTTTAGATGAAAAAAGAAAAATAAAGCATTTCCATTTTGCGTTTCAAAATTGTGATGTAAAATTGAAGGAAAAGGAACAAAACATTTGAATGAAAAGACGTTCTTTATTTCATGATAAAAACGTTGCATATGCAAACATGGTGGCCCTACATATGATTCATTGTGCCTTGGGTAGAACACAGGAATTATTGCATGATAACAGAAACAAAAGAAAATTACTCTTTGACCAACGTGACTGGGACGCAGTCTTCCGAGGTCCAGTTGTTAAGCTCCATGCCAGGGACACTGGGACGGATCCACTTGTCAACATCAAACTCATTATCAAAATCATCCACGGCGTTTGCTTGCCCGGAGCCGATGCCAACACTAGAGAACCTCACAGGAGTAGCTAAGTTGGGTGCTTTCAGAACCTGACGGTGCAGAACAGGGTCAAAACCCAACCCAAACTTGTTGAACTTAGGTGATACCTCCACCACACGGCCCCAACCTTCAGGGCGTCCAGCCTCAACCACAACTTTCGCATCTTTCAAAGACGCCATAGAAGATTCTGGATTTTCTTTCCTAACCTCCTTCTGTTGAGGGTTCTTCAGCATGTGCACCGTCTCAAAGCCTTGAAACGGGGTCTCATGAATCTCGCCATCAACCTCAACATAGCGAAAGGAAGCCAGATGGCTCACAATGTATTCTTCTTCAGCACAGACTGTGATAGTTTTCCCTTCAACGGGGTATTTCAGCTTCTGTTGAAGAGTAGATGTAACCGCTCCAACTTTGTGGATCCATGGACGGCCCAAGAGGCAACAATAGGCAGGTTGAATGTCCATGACAAAGAAAGTTGTAACAAAAAGCTGAGGGCCAACCTTGATGGGGAGATCCACTTCTCCAAAAACAGACCGTCTTGAACCATCAAATGCTTTAACAATCAGATCACTAGGACGGAGTTCGAGACCACCATAGTCAATCTTCATCAATGCGGATTTGGGGATCACATTGAGTGAAGAACCAGTATCAACCAACACTCGGGACAAAGTGGTGCCCCGACACTCCATAGAGATATGCAAAGCTCTATTATGGTTCCGACCCTCTGGTGGTAGATCACAATCAGTGAAACCCAATCCGTTGTTGGCCGATATGCTTGCACATACATTTTCAAACTGTCCAACAGAGATTTCTTGTGGCACAAAGGCGGTGCTCAACAGCTTCATCAAGGCATTTCGATGCACCTCTGAATCTCGTAGCAGAGAGAGGATAGAAATTTTTGCAGGTGTCTGAGCAAGCTGGTCAATCACCCAGAAATCACTCTTACGGATAAACTTCATAATTTCCTCTATATCCTTCTCCAGGTCAGGATTGGCACTTTGCAAATCTGGTTGCTTCATAGGTTGCTTGCCCTTGGCTCTAGCAACAACTTCTACCTTTAGTTGTATTGCTGGATCATAGAAAATTCGTCCGCTTCGGGTCATACCACCACCACCAGCAATATCATCAGCATTAGCAACATCTGACATGTCACTCTTTGTTGGGGAGGAGACAACTTCCTGCTTCACACCGTGATAATAAACATCCGCACCATAATGCCATGGCACAACTTTATCACTCTCATATGGCAACGAACCAGGCTTGGTAACTGCTAGGGGAGTAGGCTTTGTTGGTGCAAATATCACGATCGGAGAATAAGGAATAGTAATCATAGATAATTCACGTCTCAACTTTCTTATTCTTTCGGACCCGATCAAATTGCAACTGACCATCATCAATCAAATACTGAATACCATCCTTCAAATTTACACAACCATTTGAACAGTGTTCACAACTTTCACAAACAGCTTCACAACCAGGAAAGACACCTCTTTCAATCAGATACTTCTTGACAAAAGGCAACAGTGTTTTCACCAAGTCAACATTCATGATCAGATTCTGGACCTCCCCATCCTCCATTACAACTTGAACAGCCCCATGACGCGACATCGAGTTCTGGGTGACATTTGGTCCACCAGCCTGCGGTCGAGCCTCTAATTCAATAGTCTTTGAATCAATAAGGTCTTGCACTTTGCATTTGAATGCATAACAATTCTCAATACTATGCCCCAAGGTTCTGGAATGGAATTCGCAGCTAGCATTGACATCATAGTTTCTGGGCCGCTTATCCATAGGAGGAGGTGCAAACACAGGCTTGGGAGTAACCAGCTTAAGGTCATTCAAGCGGACAAACAAATCGACATAGCTCATAGGAATTGCATCAAACCTTCTAGGAGCACGATTCTCTTGTTGCCTCTGGTTTTGCTGACGTGGTACTTGCTGAGCTTGAGGTTGAGAAGCGGATATGGTCACTGCATTGACCTGAGCTTTGCTTCTACCACCATATATAGCGATGGCTTCTCCCTTTTCCTTCTTGGGATAACCGCTGTATGCTTTCTTGGTACCAGAAGAACTTCCCTCAACCTGCTGAATTTTACCAGACTTCAGCCCACTTTCGATCCGCTCGCCGTAACGGACCATCTCAGCGAAGCTAGCAGAAGTACTGCATGCAACATAATAATGTCCAGACAGGGTGCTGGTGAACATATCAATCATCTCCCGCTCGACCATGGGTGGTTGAACTCTAGCAGCAAGTTCTCTCCACTTCTGAGCGTACTCTTTAAACGTTTGCCCCGATTTCTGAGACAAACCCAACAACTGTGTGCGATTGGGAGCCATATCAATGTTGAACCGATACTGCTGGAGAAAAGCATTCACAAGATCACGCCATGTCTTGATATGGCCTCGTTCCAGATGCATGTACCATTCTAGAGATGCCCCGGTCAAACTCTCTTGAAAGAAGTGCATCAATAACCTTTCATCTTCAGTATAAACCGCCATCTTGCGGAAATATGCAGTGATATGAGTTTTGGGACAAGTTGCCCCATTGTACTTGTCAAACACTAGCACTTTAAACTTTGGAGGAAGTCTCACTCGAGGTGCCAATCCCAAATCAGACAAATCCAAACCAGACAACTTCTGACCCTCAACAGCCTTCAACCGCTCCTCAAGCAAACGATATCTGTGGTCGTCTGCGGGGAAGTCAATTTCACTACCATTCACAGAATAAGCTTCTTCATTCTGATCAAAATCTGGGCCCTGAGAACGAGGACGGCCCTGAACACGATGCCCTTGCATCCCATCATCAAAGAAAAACTGCCCCTGAGGTGGAGTAGGTGGTGGAGGTGGAAACCGACCAGTGACGTGCACACCTGGACCACGAAGGTGGTCGTTGATACCCAAATCAACATTATTGGCTTCAACACGAGGTTGACCCACAGAAGCATCGTCAAACGGATTGCGTCGACCATCCTTTGAGCGAGTCCTTTCAACCAAAGCCCTTAGCTCTTGCTGACCCTGATTCATATTGGTGATGACTTCCATGAATTGAGCCATCTGCGCCTCCATCTGCGCTTTCATCGCAGCCATGTCTGCCTGAAGTTGTTCCATCTGCCGTTTCTCGTTGCTCCGAGTTGGGTAACGGTGGAAATTTGCAATCTTTCTGCTAAATAAAAGCAGAGGTCGAGGATGAGAACTCCAGACAAGACCTGTTATGCATGGTATGTACATATATGAATGAGATGCATGTTATGCATGTAATGGCATATTTGAACGTTTCCAGGACTCTTAACACTTTGACCCAAGTTTTAGGATTTAGCAAGATAATGAATACTGAAAAAGGTCTGATTATCATTGAATCAAGGAAGATTACAAGCAATTGAACAACTGTTTTTGTAAATCATAGAAAAAGGAGTGATCCCATCAACAAGCCTGATGGTGATTTTCGCACAAGAAAAATGAAGCATAAATCTAGACATAAGACATAAGAAATCCCTCTGCCTCTGGGGCGCCCATCTGAACCTTGAGGCGTTCCAACTTTCCGACAACAAGGGATAGTTGAACTTCTTTCTCTTGGATACAGGATTCATATGCCAACTTCTGATTATGCATTTGCTTCTTCAAGTCTTCGATTTGAGCCTTGTATTTCTTTTCCAAACCGATGACGACCTTTCGGTGTTCTTCCATGGGAATGGAGAAATCTTCAACTCTGGATCTCTTGTTGGTTGAATCAGATGCTTCTCCTTTGAAATACTTGAGCTCATGAGCCAACTGGTTCCTTGTCTGAGTTGCAACAAGACAGTTTACCACTAGTGTCTCCTTTTCTTCAAGCAAAAGACGATTCTGAGCAAGCACACGCTCATAATCTCCTTTAGAAACAACATCTGGAATTGGCTCTAGAGGATAAAAAGTTGCTGCTCCGATGATGGAGGGCCATTGACGATCAGTATTCTTGTCTTTGATCCATTGGGTGTAACAAGCATAGGCCGTAGGGTCTTTCTTACCAAAATACTATCCACCTTCAAGACGGATGCTCTTCCATGCTTGAGTAGCTCTAATCATCATCCCGATAACATCAGGCACATCATAATATAGAGTTCCCGCACAAAATTCGCGTCAGGAGGTCCAACCAAAGAATAACCCAACTGTCTCAGAGCAAGAGTCGGGTTGTAATTGATGCCTCCCCTTATGCCCATGAGAGGGACATTAGGAAAGTCTCCGCACCGAATAATAATCTTCTCACTCTCCGTCTTGGACATCTCGCATCGACTCCAATTGATATCGTGAGATGTGAGGCCCATCAATCTTGGAACCCACCTCATAGTATGCCGAGTGTCAACAAAAGCACCGTTTCGAGGAAGAAAACCTTGAAACCAATGGTATAACAATGGTGCACAACAATTTACAACTCCGCCTTTGCCTTTGAAGCTTTTGGATTGGATGAAATGGTAAACATCTCCCAACAACGTCGGAACAGGATTCCGCTGGACGAAAATGGAGATAGCGTTCATGTCAACAAAATTGGGCTCATTCGGGAACAAGCATATCCCATAGATACAGCAGGCTAGAATGGAGTTGAAGCCCTTCCAATCCTTCTTGACAATTTTGGCATTACCCTCCCGGATAAGAAAACCCAGATGAAAACCTTTCACGGCACCCTTGCTCGCGACATTGGCGGATACCACAGATTTTCGCAAATGAAGAGCCTTGGCAATATGATCATCGGTCGGTCTCTCCATAGAGGCATGAAAAGGCACTTGATGCAAAATAGGAATGTCTAGGATACTAGAATACTCTTCCAATGTAGGCATCAACAAGTAATCAGGAAATACAAAGCACCTCAACTCACGGTCATAGAACCTGGAAAAGGGCCTGGAGCCCGTCCTTCTGATAATCGGTCAACGGAGATTTCAACCATGTCAAAATTCTTCCATAATCTCTGGTAAATGTGACAACACTCTCTGGGTGAAGACTTGTTCTTATTTTTAGTATCCATCTTCCAAAATGACCCGACAACTAGACTCAAAGGTAAAAAATCCTGGAAATAACAAATGTGCATGTTAGAAATATGAAAATTAAAACATTTTTATGAATGCAATGTCTTTGGGACCATGTATCTTGTATGTTGGACTGCTGCTATACTGAAACCTCGGATAACTGTAACAAAGTCTGAAGCTTATCACCCAATCAAGATAGTAACCGAATATCATAGGTTCAAAGGTCAGGCGTCAAACTGGAATCCCATAGAAAATACCAAAAAATACCAAGTCACCATCAATAACCCGGTCATCAACAGTAACGAGTCACCAACAGTCACCAACAGTACCTGTAGTAATGATATCCCACCCCAACTCACAGGGTGATTCTAGACTCAACAGGAGGTCCCTAATGATAGTCAAAGTCGATGATCCTTTATCGAGTACCTCGCTGACTACACAACAGGTGTAGGCAAGTTAATCGAACCTCGTCTCGCACCATGCCTCCTCACACGCACCACGTGATGCGGGATTCAACATGGACATCCATCTAGCCTATGTGTCACTGGCCGGGGTAGTTGGCCTTTTACCTCAAGTAACACCCACCCAGATCAAGAGATAAACCAGCACAACAGCAGTCCAGATATATGATATATGAAAGCAGTAAATATGCCACATAGAATGCAATGCAAAGCATACAAAGGATGATAAAGTGATAAAGCGAATAAACACCCAATAGACATGAAAAAGAAAGCTAGGATCAACTCCTAATCGGACCAGCAAGAGGTCTGTTCAATCCCCAGTAGAGTCGCCAGCTGAAAACACCGGCGGAACCTCCGACTGATAACTGGTATCAAATAGAGTCGCCATCGAACGTCTTTATCTCACGAGGGAGAAAGGAAAACATCGAGTAAACCTGAAGGGAGAAATCGCGGTCCTATGACCGTGAAGTCGAGAGAATCTAGGTAAGGGAGTTAGTTACACGAGGGGAAGGGATTAGCACCCCACACGCCCGTAGTACTCTACGGTATCCACTTTCTATTTCTAGCTGAAGGGTGTGTTATATCTATGCTTAACCGCTATCATGCATGCAAAAAGAAATGATAAAATAAGAAACCACGGGGAAAAGAAGGAAGTATTTACAAAGTTTTGCTCGATCGAGCCCCGTGACGAGATGCCTACGTATTCCCGCGTGCAATGGGAAAGTCAGAGCGCCGTAGTTCGGCTCACTTGTTTTGGTGGTTTTTGTGTTTTTTACTTGTGAAAAAGGTTTTAAACATGAAAAGGAAAGAAAGCGCGCAAAGGAGAAAAGTTTGTGTTGGTTGGTTGCTTTTACCTTGAGAAAGGAATTCAAACCATTATTAAGTGTTTTGTTTTCGAAAGGAAGAGAAAAGCAAGTTTTAGTTTTAATCACATGCAAAGATGCAAAAGAAACTAGCAAAACAAAAGGGAGACTAGCTAAGCTACCCTAATGTTGTCATGCAAAAGGTTGAACCTACGGTTGAGGATGCAATGGAATCTCTACCTATGTTGACATGCAAAGGATGTGGATCCTAATGTCTAGGCTAAAGAACCAATCCTAACCAAGCTCCCGGGAAAAACAAACAAACAAGCAAATATGTGCAAATCACAGGTAGAATTGCCCTAAACGGGTCTTTAAATAAACCAGAGGCGTTCCTGAACATGCTCCAACTACGAAAGCCCCATCATGCATCTATATTCCTACTTCTCATGGAAAAAGAAAGCTGTAAAGCCCTACTTCTCATGATATCTAGGAAAGCTGTTGTTCTTGCAGGAAAAACCTTATTAGAATGATTTTAGGGATTTGGAAGCTTAAGTATCGTAACTCAAGTTCCAAGCTTGTCAGTGTCTTGCTTATCCCGCTGGCGGGAGCCCTACTTATATCATTCCTTCCTTGAAGCTATTTCTTTCCTTCCGTAACTGCCTCAGCCCATTAACCATGGCTTTGAAGGCAAGGAGTTAGCTGTTACAGCTTGTAATCATTCACTAGTAACGTCTCATAAAGACTCTAGGAACTCTTCATCTTCATAACGTCTATTCAATCGTTCCCACTGGAGTAACCGCCGAGCTACACTTCGGGCCGAAACCGTCCTCGTGTCCTTCCCCGAGATCCAAGTCGGGCATAGATCTCCTCTTTGATGGACGAGACCCATCCCGGATCCTTGCATCCAGGCATCCATCTCGGCTGAGGATTTTGTGTATGATCATAAGCCCCCTTGGTCGCTCGGTTTTAAGCTTCTTGAACTGTCACCAAACAGCTTTGAACCCTTAATCCCTTAGCGAGATGTATTATATATTTTTTATTTTTCTTAGAAACGCAGCACGTGCCCCATGTGACACCAGCCCAACGGTCACTTGGGCTTTCGCCTGATTGCTCTATAAGTGGAAAAACCTGATTTTATGCCTCTTTTCCTCCAACTCATTATATTTCATTTATTTGCCTTCCAATTCCTTTACATATTCTCAAACATCAATCTTTTGCCGCCGACGCTCAAAACCCTCACACCAATCACCAATCATCAACTGTAATTTTCTTTATACTATTTTTGTTTCAATCCTAAACATGGTCATTATTAGAGAATGACTTGGTCGCAAAATCCATTTAGAGATGAAGAGCAAAAACCTGTTTCGAGGAATGCATGCGTGAGGTGAGGAATGTCAAAAGGACGACGACCTAAAGAGAGTTGTGATGTGGTTTGTACAAGTTTTTACTCGAAAGTGATTCTGACCCCGACTCTTCGGTTCGTGGAGCTAATAATGGAAACCAACCGTCTGATCAAAGGGGAAGCTGCTGGTTTTAAGCGAAGCCTCGATACAAGATGAAGAAATCCGCACTTCGCTCCCTACAGAGTGTCTCGTCAACAGAGACGAAGATGATGTGATTTTAGAACTCGTGAACTGGAGAGAATGTCAGATGATCCGTCCTCGTGGAGTTGAAACGAAGTGGTTTTACTTTTATACAGAGTGATCGAGGAATTTGGCATTCAATTCCCACTCTCCGACTTCAAACTGATATCCTCCGTACCATCAACCTAGATCCTCCTAACTGTCTCAACATTGGGTTTCATCCGGCCTTCAAGTAATTTGCCGAGCCCTGCCTATAACCCCACCATTGGTTTGTTCTTCTTTTCGAATAAAAGACCGAGCTTGAAACTTGCCATTGGCATCCCGAAAAGAAGTTTCCTCCAAGCCTATACCTCCAATTTTAATACAAAGAGCTTTATCCGAGTGAGATGGGTCCTGTGCCCTATGTTATTTATGGTTTCGACGGCATCACAAGTTCTTTGTACCGACTTGTGATCCACCCCTCATCTCCGGTTTTGATTACGATGCTTGAGTGATACCGAGATCCTTTCTTTAGAAATTCTGGACTCTTTCGACCGATTCGGTCAAGGATTTACTTGCTCTTCTCCCAAGGAAGTCCCCGACTTCCTAGGTAAGAACTTCTACTATCTTTACTATTCTATACTTTATTTGTATGTTTAACTTTTTTTTTATTTTCCACGATAAGATGACCGATATATCCGTAAGGAACAGAGGAAGCTAATGGCAAGCGTCCGGAATGGGCAAAGGCGGTCCCTCCGAGACCAAGTCCAATTTGGCGGGCTGAAGTGCGCCGTCCAAGAAGAAAAAAGAACGCCACGACCCGTGATCCCGCCGTAAACAAACGCCACATCGCTTCTCCTCTCAAGCGCCCACAACCTGAACCACCGAGTCTATCCTCAAAAGTCAAGACCGCATGGGGAACGAAACCAACTCGGCAGACGGGCCATCTCCAATTTGTCAAGGAAGTTGGTGATAGCCGGTCGAACTTCCCGAGAATCGTTTGGCCGCCGACTTCGACGGCCTTAAGTTTTGTACGATCATCTCAACGCCACAACCGACGTGAACAAGTTGACCCTCCGGGTTCACAACAGATCACCAATCACCGAGCTCATACCTTATGAGGTGTGGCTCACCCAAGTCTGCTTTAATCGTGATCATGTGGAGAAAAAGAAAACCGAGTTAGAGGCCAAGTCAAGAGGTTAACCGACAACGAGCACCCTTCTCAACGCCAATGATGTATTCAAGAATAAACTCTCCAAGCCATTACAAGTCTTGAAGAGAAGAATTCGAGGCAAGCAAACGGATAAAGACTTTGGAAGATGAGCTCGCCTAAATGTCCACCAAGTTCCGTGGATTCTGAAAATCATGCCCGAGCTGCAGGAAGCATTGAAGAACTCCCGATGGGAATGTTAGATGCCGGGACATAGCTTTTGACCGGCTAAAGCTCAAGTCATTGCCTTTACCCGATATAGACATCTCGGAGGTTGACTTCTTTAAGACTATTGTTGATGGGAAGTGGAGGTTGATGAAAATGATAGCAGACCACCATTAGCGAAGAAAACGCTAAGGTGGATGCCAACTCGCCAACCCCAATCCTTGATTTCTTTGTTTTTTTAGAATATCCATAGTTAGTCATCCCTTTGGCGGATGCATTTTGTACTTGAATATTTTCTCGGCTATTTTTAATTGCTTTCCGAATTTTGTTACCCGAGTTTTTTTTGTTTATTTCTGCACAATTGTGAACTTTATGTAGTACTTATGAGCCCCCGAGCCATTGGATGCGACGAGCAATCCTAATGGTTTTAGAGAAAATCACATAACAACTGCTCACAACCCCAACAAACACCTCCTGTGTAACATCGGCTTTACCGAGACCGAGAGAGTGTTGAAGGAACGCCTGATGCAACCTCGATTCTTTTTTATTCATTTTTCGTTCCGAGGAGTACCGCGAGAATGTAACCTTTCCGTGACTGAAAGATTTATCATAGACCGAGCTTAGCAAAGACGCCGCCATAGGGTTCGAGCCTCAAGCGAGGTTGACCAAGGAGTATTCCTATGGGAACAGAGCCTTTCCTGACGAAGACGATCATAGACCGAGCTTAGCAGACGTCGCCATAGGGTTCAGAGCTCAAGCGAGGTTGACCAAGGAGTATCATCCTCCGTGATCGAAAGACGATCATAGATCCGAGCTTAGCAAAGACGTCGCCATAGGGTTCGTGAGCTCAAGCGAGGTTGACCAAGGAGTATTCTCGGGAACAGAGCCTTTCCGTGATCGAAAGACGATCATAGACCGAGCTTAGCAAAGACGCCGCCATAGGGTTCGAGCCTCAAGCGAGGTTGACCAAGGAGTATTCCTCATGGGAACAGAGCCTTTCCGGATCGCAAGACGATCATAGACCAGCTTAGCAAAGACGTCGCCATTTGTCCATGATCGATGCTGCAATATAATTTCATTAGATAGATGCTCATTAAAACCCCGCCCTGCCTAGGGAAAAGAGTGCACCAATTATTTTTACATAAGTATATTTAACTAAAATAAAACTTAAGACTTGCAACATTCCAAGTCTTTGTAATCTGATCCGTCCAAAGTCTCCAACTTGTAGGCTCCTTTGTAATTCTTCCGAGACCGAATGGTCCCTCCCAGCTTGGGATCTAGCTTACCCTTCTGGTAGGATCGGTTATTTCTTAAGTACCAAATCTCCAACCTTGAACCCTCGCCGCTTTACTCTCAAGTTGAAACGCTAGTCATTCTCCTGCTTGGCTGCCACTCGACACGGGCCGAGTTCTTATCTCGTCCAAGAAATCCGCTTCATTCAGAGCTTGTTTATTGGCCTCGCCTTCAAAATTTTCCCGACGCCAAGAGGGTAAAACTACTTCAACGGAATCATGGCATCGCACCAAAACCATCCGAAAGGAGTCTCTTGCCTGTGAATGGACCGTGGTATGGTATGCCCATAAACTTTGTAGGCATTGTGCCCATTTGGCTGAATCCAGCTTTTTTCATTGCATTAAGTATGACCTTGTTGGCCGACTCAATGCCCATTTGCCTCGCGATGCTCCACGGATATGAATTTGTTTTGAATTCGAGCTCCTGCGTAACTCCACACCGGCGCATTGTAACCAGCCCCATTATCCGAAACAATGACACGAGGTAGTCCAAATCGGCAAATGATACTTCTCCAATAAAAACGCTGGACCTGGCCTCCGAGATTCGGGACACAGCTTCAGCCTCACCCATTTTAGAAATAATCCACGCCACGATCAGAACTTCAACTGCCCTGAGCCACCTGAACGGCCCAGGATGTCAGCCCCCACTGATAAAAAGGCCATGGTACCTGTAACTGTGCAAGAGCTCGGATGGTGTGAATGGCCGAGCGAACGCTATATTTTTGAGATTGTGCCACATATTCCCTAAGAGTCCTTTGTTAACGAGATGCATTACCCACCCTTAAGATCCGACCAGCCAAAGCCCTTCCTCCTCCATGATTTCCAAGTCCCCTCATGAACCTCCTTCATCATCTGTGACATATCTCCTCTCGACACGCAGCGTAACACGGGTGCTGCACGTCCCAACCGTGTATAGTTTCCTGACTCCATTACAAACCGATGAAACCTTCTTGATGGCCTCCTCTATCTCCGTATATCTCTTGTTGTAATAACGGACGATCGGCTTATCCATCTCCCCTCACGAATGGCCGTGGATTCTCCTTTTCAACACTGGCATCGAAGTATCTCACGGATGATAGATTGTTCATCCCGGAGTCCTTAGAACTAGCCAAACGCATAGTACATCTCGAGTATTCTCTTCCGCCACATGACATATTTCAAAACTTTAAACTGCCGACTCAATGAAACACGTAAATATTTTCTAAAATAGGTCCTTACTCAAACGACCCGCCCACTTGTCCGGCCACCAATCAGAATCGGCACGCACTAACAACAAGGCCACTCCTACTTCCAAAGCTAACCTGCATCGGCCAAGAAAGCCTACATCGGTTGTTACCGCAGAAATCCAAAACGCAAAGAGTATTCAAGCACCATCTCTCCTGACCCTCCTAACTATCCCGCGCCACTACCTTGAGATTGGGAAGGTCACTGATTGTGATCCACTCAATAGAGTCCTCTCCGCGATAGACAAGTTCCACCATGAAATCACTAGAGATTGGATTTGATACGGTACGGACTAAAAACCGATCTCATACTCTAATAGTTCCACGCCCAGACACCATCCTTCCGCCAGGTCTGGCTTCTTAAACACCGCTCAAAGGGAAATTAGTCTTCACTGACGGGATGTCCGAGGAAGTAATGTCTGAGCTGCCGTGGTCACAAGTGCCAAGGCCGCTTCTATCTCCTCGTATCTGGTCTCCGCCTTTTAACACCTTACTCACAAAGTATACCGGACGCCTCCTTCATCCGAGTCTTGTACCAACACGTAACCACTGCCCTTCGGATACCGCTAGGTAAAGTGTTAACCGAGAACCTTCTTTGTCCGACTAGCACGCGGCGCACGACAAAGAATTGCTTTACCCCATTGAATGCTTCTTCATTATGCTTCCATTCATTCAAACCGAGCTCTCCTCTTAATTGCCGAGAAGAAATGAATGGATTTATCCCCAGCACAAGATAAGAACGAGATAACGCGCCAAACGGCCGCTGAGTCGCTGCACTTCGCACCAGGTCGGACCGCATGTCAATGATCGCCTGACACTTATCTCGATTGGCTTGATACCCCGATTTGTGGAGCATGAAACCAGTGAACTGCTGCTTGAACTCCTAATGTACACTTGTCCGTGTTCAAGCGTGATGTTGAATTTCCGCACCGCCGCGAAAGTCTCCCTAATGTCTATCATGGTCTCTCCCGACGTGGTTTTATCACCATGTCGCCTACATACACCTCAATATTCGACCAATCTAGGGGCAAACACCATATCCATCGCCTTTGGTAGTCGCACCTGCTCTTTCAAACCGAACGGCATAACTCGTAATAGAAATTTTTCATTCGCCATGAAGGCTGGTTGACGCATCATCCGGGTTCATCCGGATTCGATTGTACCGAGTAGGCATCCAAAAACTTAGGAGGCGAAAATCGAAGAACTGCCGATCAACCGATCAATGTGAGGAGAGGATAATCCTTCTGCATGTTGTTTAGGGTCGGGAAGTCTACACACATTCTCCACTTTCCATTCTTCTTTCTTTACCATAACAACGTTTGAGCAAGTTGGATATTGTACTTCTCCTTCACGAAAACCGCTTCAACAACTTTCCCACTTCCTCCCACTACGCCTGTTTCTTCCCCCATCTTCCGCTTTTGGACACTGCCACCCCGGATCAATTGACAAATGATGACATATGATCTCGTGGTCTATGCCGACATATCTGACGGCTTGTGCAAAGAGATCTAGATTTTGCCTTAATACCGGATTATCTTGCCTCTTCCTCCATTGTCAATCGCTCCTAGGTGGGTAATTGGGCAACGGACCGATCTCAACGCTTTGACCTCCTCCTGAGGAGTAAGTCCGTCCTCGCCCGTCCTTTTCTCTCGATCAATATCAACCATGCCGACCTCATGTTTGGGAGAAGCTCCGATGGACCGACCTCTTCTTAGCCTCAGACTCGCTTTATAACACTTCCGGCCAACCCCGGTCTCCACGGATAACCCCGAATGCCTGCTGCAAGGGATACTTCATAGTCAAGAACAATGTTGACAATACCGCTCAAGTGCATTAAACGAAGGTCGCCTGATGATAATGTTGGGGTGACGACGCATTAACCACCAAATACCTAACTGCTTGACATTTTCTTCTTCTCCGAAAGTAGTTTGTACGGGAGGTACCCTTAACCTGCACTCGCCAGGAGAACCCTACTAGAGTCCCAATTAGGCGCAAACAACTCATTTGGCTCGAACCCATTCCCTTAGAATAGAGGACGTCCATGAGTCTCCATCGATCGACACACGTTTCACGCCCCAACCCGGATCTGCACCTCAATCACCAGGATCGTTCATGGCAAAACTTTGGCATCCTCCCCGAGAAGGCTCAACACCTTGGATCAAACTCGAGGTTCAATATATACCCGCTCGAACCCTGGCATATCTTTTTCTCGCTGAACTAGTGAGCCACCTCCGCAAAGCCCCCGAGATGGTGTTTAGAGTATGCTGAGTTCGTCCTCGCTTCACCTCTTCTACCTGTCTTTCTGGACCGAATCAAGCCGAGTCTCGACGGGGATGAATCCGCTCTGGTCCATCCCTTCCTTCACATATGTTGATATGTTCATCTTTAATTAACCTCTCAACTCCTCCTCAATTGTACGCAGGACTCTGTGGTGTGCCCCTTCAGACGATGAAACTCACACCACGCACCTGGATCACTCCCTAGAACCGTGTTAACAGTCCACTTACTGCTGTAAGGTGGTGTGAGTAGCTTCAAATGACTGACGTCCCGGAGGATATCTTCTCTTCTGGTGTTGAGGGGTGTAAACGTCTCCCTGGAGCCAAAAGCCGATCGTGGACGCTGAGGCTGTTTGTCCCGAGCTCGTTCACGGGTAATAGCATCCCGTGTCCGGACCTGCTCGTCGCACCCGCCTCCCCCTGCCTTTAGAATCTCGAGCTCGCTTCTCCATGTTACTTTCTTCTCCTTCACGTAGCACTCAGCCTGAGTAATGATCTCGTCCATGCCTGGCAGGCTTTTGGGCCAAGGACTCATTGAACTGTCCGGCCCAGGCCATGCTGGAACGCAGCCACAAATATCTCCCATTAGGATGTGAGACCTTGATAGTCTCCTCATTGAACCTAGCCATGAAGTCCTGAGGGATTGAGGCGCTGTTTCACATTGAAGAGGGAGGTATCGCTACCTTATGATGCCGATTAGCTGAAACGCTGAATGATTTTCCGGTTGAAGTCTTGATAGCTCACACGACAACCGGGAAGCCCCATATACCGTCAGCAAGGCCGATTCTCCTCAAGGTACCGCCATCCTTGCACTGAGCGAGCCTGCTGTCTAATGAGTGCCATCGTGTTGTTAACTACGGCGATGTGTCTGGGGTCCATCTATCACGTACATGAGACAGGGGTCGAAATTATTCGGAACAAACATCCCACTCGCTCGAGACAAAGGTTGCGGCTCCATAGGGCTCTACTCATGATCCTCCGCTTATCCGAGCCTCCGTTCAGGGTTCTTACATTATCCGGGTAGTTTCAAGATGCTGGCGCAAGTCATCGATCATGGCCAGTCGAGCGAGATCCGGGATCTGCAGTGATCCTCGACATTTTCGTCTCAGATCTGCTTTTTGCTTTCAGCGGCTCGGGAATGATTTCACCAAGGCCCCACGGTGGCGCCAAATGTCTTGCAGGAAAACCTTATTAGAATGATTTAGGATTTGAAGCTTAAGCATCGTAACTGTTCCAAGCTTGTCGTTGTCTTGCTTATCCCATCATGGAGCCCTACTTATATCATTCCCAAGCTATTTCTTTTTCTTCAGAATTGCCTCACCCATTAACCATGGCTTTCAAGGCAAAGGAGCAATGTTACAGCTTGTAATCATTCACTAACGTCTCATAAAGACTCTAGGAACTCTTCATCTTCATAACGCTCATTCAATCGCTCCCATCAGAGTAACCGCCGAGCTACACGGGTCAAAACCGTCCTCGTGTCCTTCCCCGAGATCCAAGTCGGGCATAGATCTCATCTTTGATGGACGACCCATCCCGGATCCTTGCATCCGTGCATCCATCTCTACGAGGATTTTGTGTATGATCGTCTGAAGAGAATGCAATAAACATTGTAGAAACCATCAACGGATATAGAACCAAGAGCTACTCTAGCTATAGAAATACTCCGAAACTTCAAGTACTGCAGCCATGCAATAAGAGTAAACCATGAGAATTGTTCAAAGCATCTAAAACAAGCGGAATATGTGCCACGATCCGATACGCCGCAAGAATCGAGATTGAGGCAAACAAAAACAAGATAGGAATGGTAATACGTGGGTGTACAAACCAACCAAAACCTTCAAAGGAGTTAGACCGAAAAGCAAATAGAGGAGAAGTGTGCGGTATCAAAGAAACGAGGCGTATAGCAGCGCTGTAATCCGCATGAAATGAAGTGCAAACAGAGCTGCATAGCTAGGGTGACCGCTCATCATCGAATTGGAAAATCACCAGAGCAGGACCGCGCTAAGCCCAGTTTCGCGCTAGCGACTCCAGCCCAATAGTCGAACGTTGGCGCTGGGACCGCTAAACGTGATCCAGAACCTCGCAAAAATTATTTTTGTTTCGAACCACCTGTTTATGATATTTTCATGCAACGGTCCAGTCCATAATGTTAGGCCATAACCAGCAGCAAATGAGAGCGAGATGAACGTGCATGGAATGCGAATCGAACGATAAAACCAATGTTCATGTATATAACAACGTATGAACATGTGGAAATGCAAATCAAATCGAAAACCGTTCAAATATGTGTAGCAATGCATGAACATGGAGGAATGCAAATCGAATCGATAAAACCAATGTTCGAATACATGTAGCAATGCATGAACATGTAAGGAATGCAAATCGAATCGATAAAACCAATGTTCAAATACATGTAGCAATGCATGAACATGTGAGGAATGCAAATCGAATCGATAAAACCAAAGTTCACATACATGTAAAGATGCATGAACATGTGAGGAATGTGTCATACCCCAAAATTTACCCTCCTACTTCTCAAGACATTTCATACATCCATGCTCAAGGATTCCTCAAGGGTTGATCAGACAAACCCTCTCCTAGACAATCAACCAAACTAGGGTTTGAAATTCTCGATCAAAATGGACTTACAACATTTCCAATGATCATCATGCCTCCTCATATGCTTCAAAGACTCCATGTCAAGTTTCAAGACCACAAGTCAAATTTCGCATAATTGTCGATGGTTGAAAATCACCAGATTGACAAAAGTCAATGGCCAACATACAACAAACTTCATGATTTTTGGTCAACATCCTCATTTTGAAGTTACATTCATCATTTGATCAAGGGTTGATCATGATTAATCAAGAAAACTCAAGATTTGCTCAAAAGTCAAACTTTCCAAATTAGGGTTTTCAAGTGAAAAGTCAACCAAACTTTGATCGAGCATAACTTCTTCATACTTTCTCGTAAATTTTTCCAACACCTCTTGTTTTGAAGGAAATTCAATTTCTACAACTTCATGTCTCACAAGAATGTTCAAAAAATCTCATTTGAAGGTATGGGTCAAAACATTGTGTCCTTTTCAAAGTCAACAAAAGTCAACTTTTGTTTTGAGATTTATTGAGCATGGAAACTCCAATTGAGATGAAACCAAAGAGGTTGGTTAAAGGACACTTAGAGATTCCTAAAAGTCCAAGAACACCTAAAAATGGAAAATTGAGCAAAATAAATGTAAAGTTGGGCATTTTGAACAATTGACAAAAGGAGATATTTGTAAAATCCAATTTTTCCAAACGGGCTATAATTTCATGATCCAAACTTGATCATAATATTATTTGTGACCTATTGATGCTTTATTATGACAATTTTCTATTATTTGATTATTTTTGAATTTAAAATCATTTAATTCAAAATTAAATTATATAAAATATGAAATAAGATATTTTTTCAAAAGGAGTGAATTTCTATCAAACTCGAGGTCCAAGATAGCCCATGAACATACCAATTCGTGCTAGTCTTCATTATTGAAGAGAAAATCAAATTTTTCCAAAATTTGATTTTATTTGAAAGAAATTTATTGCACATTCAAGATCAAATTTTTTCACTCTCTTTGTTTCCTATTTCACTCTATAAATACCAAGCCTGCCAAGAATATGACACTTAAACCCTATCCCCATACACAACCCTGTCAAAATTTTCAAATTGTCAAAATCAATTCCACTTCCAGCAGTTTTATGAGTTCTAAGCCTCCATTATTTCCTGATATCCCAAAGAAGCAAAACTTCTTGAATGAAACCACCTAATCGTGCCCTATACATTGCTCCGATTTGGTATTTTTCTCTATTTTGTTTCTTTGATTCATGCGATTTAATCGCTTGTTTGATTACCGGACTCAGACATCCATTGAGTGTATCTGAATCATTACATGTAAGCCCGCACGTAGAAATCTCGTGTTGCCATTGTTAGGTTTACAAAATTGGGAAGCTTCAACCACCTTGTATTGTTGCCAGTGTCAAACGGAGGCCACCATTGAACCCGCCATGGTCGATTTAGGGGGTAGGTATCCCTTTGCTTTTGTTTTTGCTATTTGCGGTGATTGAGGATCTGCCAGTCGAGAAGATGACCGGAGCCTCTAGCTCCGGCGCTGACTCTGCAAAGACCCTTGACTGAAGGCGGTAATGGCTTATTTTCGATTGGCTCTGATGTTATACTCCGGACCCCACGCTGCGACTTGGTTTGAAGCACATCCTATTAACGCGATCATTCAAAACAATTGATTTTGGTTTCTGACACTAAATGCAATGGGCCCAAAGGTTAAGGCGTTAGAAGGAAGATTGTCCAGGAGGTCAAGTTCAATCCTCGCAAGACCAAACTTTTCTTCTTTTGCAAACTTCATATTTTTCTATTTTTCTATTTTCTTTTTAATATTTTCCATGCATTTTAATTTATCTTTAATAATTTATCATGCATTTAAAAACACCAAAATATATTTTTTGCATCACCATCAAAATAATGTTTAATTTTTTAAAATTAAAATTATTATTTTTTGCATTATATTTTATTTAATTTCTATTTTTCATTTAAATAGCTTTTAATTGATTTTTAATTATCAAATTAACTCCAAAATTCCCAAAATTATTTTATCATATTAATGTTATTTCTAATATAAAAAATTTTTCTATTCAAAAATTTTATTTTTACTAACATTTTCATCTTAGGCAATTTTCTTCCGCTTTTCCGATTTTCATCTTTTCACAGTTATATCGCTTGCATATTTTTATTGTTTTTCAATTATTTAATTGCTTGGGTGGATGTAATAGTTTAATTAGGACTTTTATTTTCCGCACTTAAATTATGTATCTGCCCAAAGCCATGTAATAGCGTAAGATTTATCTTTCCGCACTCTTTACATTTCCGCACTTACCTGCACCGTATAACTGCTAGTAATTAGCATGTATGGCAAGATAAATTGGACATAGATCACTAACTCCAAAGATAAAATACTGAAATCAACACACTTTTTCACACATGCACCCCTTAGGGTAATTTCTCTCTCGCTGTCATTTAATACAAATGGTCAAGTCCCTCTAACGTGGAGGTATCCTAGCACCGTTTCAAAACAAATCATCATAGTCCCTCGATACAAGGATCATAGACCCACGATGTTGCCTACGAATACATGATCTTGACCTCGATTATCGCCTACGAAAATGATGATAGTCCTTCGAATGTGCTAGGATACTTCTACAAGTTGCTTTCTATGAACATCCGATGTCCCTTCGAATGTCCCATATCCAACTAATGGTATTACCTACCAACTAATGGTATGGATAGCACTATTCTAAAGGAACAAAATGACACGAAACGAACAATTTCGAGTAGGTAATAAGACTTTAGTTGCTTGCTCTATCAAACAATTCACACCTTACACTTTTTGTCAAAGTTCAAACTCTTTTCAAACGAAATATTTCCGAACACTTTGTATACATTCCTACATGAATCATTACAAAGTCAAAGTGAATGCCTTTTTCAAAACATTTTTGTCAAACATACGTAAAGCACAATTTTAAAGTGATCTAAGAGCAACTAAGAGTTGAGATAACCACGG